>JBBPBX010021820.1:28536-39106 GCA_038048925.1 Garcialebias charrua | reverse complement strand
TTATTTTGTTGTTTATGGTTTAATCGTCCTCTAGTGAAGACCTGCTGACTGGACCTCACTCAAATCGGCGTCGCAACAGTTCTATGTGAAGCGGCCACACCCCCCGCATTTATTAAATATTCATTTGGATTAAAATTATAAACTAAATCCAGGCCTGGAGCAACTTTTCTTTCTGGAACGGTGGCTGCAGCTCACCAGGATGAAGCACACTTTCTGGTGTTTGTTGTTGTTTACGTGAGCGCTGCTGCAGTTCTCCTGTTGGACAGCAGGTGTCACTAGTGAGAAAACAAACGCCAAATAGCTGCGAGTTCAGACGATTGTTTCTTACAGTAGGAAACAAGATGGAATCCAGATTAAATCCTCAAACTGTCATCCATCGTGCACCATGGTCTTCATGTCCCAAATAAACACGTCCATTTCTTCTGAGTTCCATCGTTTGAGGAGAACAAATATATAAATTTTGTTCGTGTGTCTTTAATTAATGAGAACGATGGAGGCGCATCGAGCCTCAGACCAAAGAAAACTAAAAACGAGCGAGTTGATCAGAAGAAGGCCGGGATGTAAAGTGAAAAGAGGATACGTTCAAGCAAATGAAGATTTTAACTCCAGTCCAAACCAAAACAGAAAGAAACTAAAGTCCAAAGGAGAACGAGTCAAGAACTGGACTGGGTTCACCCAAGAACTGTGGCCAGGGAGGGTTCTGTTGGAACTGCGAGCAACAAGACACCAAATAATGAGACAACTACATTCAAGATTCATGGTCAGGGGTCGGGTTTGAGGTTTGGGGGTCAGGGTCATGGTTTGTGTATTTTGTTAATCTAAGACAGACGTGTTTCTATTTTTGACCATCAGTCATGGCAGTGGGGCATTTGCGAGGTTGTAAAAGTTCTCTGTTCTCTCCTGTGAATGAGGTTGTAAAAGTTCTCTGGTCTCTCCAGTGAATGAAGTTGTAAAAGTTCTCTGGTCTCTCCAGTGAGTGAGGTTGTAAATGTTCTCTGTTCTCTCCAGTGAATGAGGTTGTAAAAGTTCTCCGTTCTCTCCAGTGAATGAGGTTGTAAAAGTTCTCTGTTCTCTCCAGTGAATGAGGTTGTAAAAGTTCTCTGGTCTCTCCAGTGAATGAAGTTGTAAAAGTTCTCTGGTCTCTCCAGTGAGTGAGGTTGTAAATGTTCTCTGTTCTCTCCTGTGAATTAAGTTGTAAAAGTTCTCTGGTCTCTCCAGTGAATGAAGTTGTAAAAGTTCTCTGGTCTCTCCAGTGAGTGAGGTTGTAAATGTTCTCTGTTCTCTCCAGTGAATGAGGTTGTAAAAGTTCTCTGTTCTCTCCAGTGAATGAGGTTGTAAAAGTTCTTTGGTCTCTCCAGTGAGTGAGGTTGTAAAAGTTATTTGGTCTCTCCTGTGAATGAGGTTGTAAAAGTTCTCTGTTCTCTCCTGTGAATGAGGTTGTAAAAGTTATTTGGTCTCTCTTGTGAACGATGTTGTAAAAGTTCTCCGTTCTCTCCAGTGAATGAGGTTGTAAAAGTTCGTTGGTCTCTCCGGTGAATGAGGTTGTAAAAGTTCTCTGTTCTCTCCAGTGAATGAGGTTGTAAAAGTTATTTGGTCTCTCCTGTGAACGATGTTGTAAAAGTTCTCCGGTCTCTCCAGTGAATGAGGTTGTAAAAGTCCTCCGTTTTCTCCAGTGAATGAGGTTGTAAAAGTTATCTGTTCTCTCCAGTGAATGAGGTTGTAAAAGTTCTCTGGTCTCTCCAGTGAGTGAGGTTGTAAAAGTTCTCTGTTCTCTCCAGTGAATGAGGTTGTAAAAGTTCTCTGGTCTCTCTCCTGTGAATGAGGTTGTAAAAGTTATCCGTTCTCTCAAGTGAATGAGGTTGTAAAAGTTCTCTGGTCTCTCCAGTGAATGAGGTTGTAAAAGTTCTCTGTTCTCTCCAGTGAATGAGGTTGTAAAAGTTCTTTGGTATCTCCAGTGAGTGAGGTTGTAAAAGTTCTTTGGTCTCTCTTGTGAACGATGTTGTAAAAGTTCTCTATTCTCGCCTGTGAATGAGGTTGTAAAAGTTCTCTGTTCTCTCCAGTGAATGAGGTTGTAAAAGTTCTCTGCTCTCCTGTGAATGAGGTTGTAAAGTTCTCTGTTCTCTCCAGTGAATGAGCTTGTAAAAGTTCTCTGTTCTCTCCTGTGAATGAGGTTGTAAAAGTTCTCTGTTCTCTCCAGTGAACGAGGTTGTAAAAGTTCTCTGGTCTCTCCAGTGAATGAGGTTGTAAAAGTTCTCTGGTCTCTCCAGTGAATGAGGTTGTAAAAGTTCTCTGTTCTCTCCAGTGAATGAGGTTGTAAAAGTTATCTGGTCTCTCCTGTGAATGAGGTTGGAAAAGTTCTTTGTTCTCTCCAGTGAATGAGGTTGTAAAAGTTCTCCGGTCTCTCCAGTAAATTAAGTTGTAAAAGTTCTCTGTTCTCTCCTGTGAATGAGGTTGTAAACGTTCTCCGGTCTCTCCTGTGAAGGAGGTTGTAAAAGTTCTCTGTTCTCTCCTGTGAATGAGGTTGTAAAATTTCTCTGGTCTCACCAGTGAATGAGGTTGTAAAAGTTCTCTGGTCTCTCCAGTGAATGAGGTTGTAAAAGTTCTCCGGTCTCTCCTGTGAATGAGATTGTAAAAGTTATCTGTTCTCTCCTGTGAATGAGGTTGTAAAAGTTATCTGTTCTCTCCTGTGAATGAGGTTGTAAAAGTTCTCTGTTCTCTCCTGTGAATGAGGCTGTAAAAGTTCTCTGTTCTCTCATGTGAATGAGGTTGTAAAAGTTCTCTGGTCTCTCATGTGAATGAGATTGTAAAAGTTCTCTGTTCTCTCCTGTGAATGAGGTTGTAAAAGTTCTTTGTTCTCTCCTGTGAATGAGGTTGTAAAAGTTCTCCGGTCTCTCCTGTGAATGAGGTTGTAAAAGTTCTCTGTTCTCTCCAGTGAATTAAGTTGTAAAAGTTCTCTGGTCTCTCCAGTGAATGAGGTTGTAAAAGTTCTCGGTTCTCTCCTGTGAATGAGGTTGTAAAAGTTCTCTGTTCTCTCCAGTGAATTAAGTTGTAAAAGTTCTCCGGTCTCTCCTGTGAATGAGGTTGTAAAAGTTCTCTGGTCTTTCCAGTGAATTAGGTTGTAAAAGTTCTCTGTTCTCTCCTGTGAATGAGGTTGTAAAAGTTCTCTGTTCTCTCCTGTGAATGAGGTTGTAAAAGTTCTCTGGTCTCTCCAGTGAATGAGGTTGTAAAAGTTCTCGGTTCTTTCCAGTGAATTAAGTTGTAAAAGTTCTCTGGTCTCTCCAGTGAATGAGGTTGTAAAAGTTATCTGTTCTCTCCTGTGAATGAGGTTGTAAAAGTTCTCTGTTCTCTCCAGTGAATTAAGTTGTAAAATTTCTCTGGTCTCTCCAGTGAATGAGGTTGTAACAGTTCTCTGGTCTCTCCAGTGAATGAGGTTGTAATAGTTCTCTGGTCTCTCCAGTGAATGAGGTTGTAATAGTTCTCTTTTCTCTCCTGTGAATGTGGTTGTAATAGTTCTCTGTTCTCTCCTGTGAATGAGGTTGTAATAGTTCTCTGGTCTCTCCAGTGAATGAGGTTGTAATAGTTCTCTGGTCTCTCCAATGAATGAGGTTGTAAAAGTTCTCTGTTCTCTCCAGTGAATTAAGTTGTAAAAGTTCTCTGGTCTCTCCAGTGAATGAGGTTGTAATAGTTCTCTGGTCTCTCCAGTGAATGAGGTTGTAATAGTTCTCTGGTCTCTCCAGTGAATTAAGTTGTAAAAGTTCTCTGGTCTCTCCAGTGAATGAGGTTGTAATAGTTCTCTGTTCTCTCATGTGAATGAGGTTGTAATAGTTCTCTGGTCTCTCCAGTGAATGAGGTTGTAATAGTTCTCTGGTCTCTCCAGTGAATGAGGTTGTAACAGTTCTCTGGTCTCTCCAGTGAATGAGGTTGTAAAAGTTCTCTGTTCTCTCCAGTGAATTAAGTTGTAAAAGTTCTCTGGTCTCTCCAGTGAATGATGTTGTAATAGTTCTCTGGTCTCTCCAGTGAATGAGGTTGTAATAGTTCTCTGGTCTCTCCAGTGAATGAGGTTGTAATAGTTCTCTGGTCTCTCTAGTGAATGAGGTTGTAATAGTTCTCTGGTCTCTCCAGTGAATGAGGTTGTAATAGTTCTCTGGTCTCTCCAGTGAATGAGGTTGTAATAGTTCTCTGGTCTCTCCAGTGAATGAGGTTGTAATAGTTATCTGGTCTCTCCAGTGAATGAGGTTGTAAAAGTTATCTGTTCTCTCCTATTAATTAAGTTGTAAAAGTTCTCTGTTCTCTCCTATTAATTAAGTTGTAAAAGTTCTCTGTTCTCTCCATTGAATGAGGTTGTAAAAGTTCTCTGTTCTCTCCTGTGAATGAGGTTGTAAAAGTTCTCTGTTCTCTCCTGTGAATGAGGTTGTAAAAGTTCTCCGGTCTCTCATGTGAATGAGGTTGTAAAAGTTCTCTGTTCTCTCCTGTGAATGAGGTTGTAAAAGTTCTTTGTTCTCTCCTATGAATGAGGTTGTAAAAGTTATCCGGTCTCTCCAGTGAATGAGGTTGTAATATTTCTCTGGTCTCTCCAGTGAATGAGGTTGTAATAGTTCTCTGTTCTCTCCTGTGAATGAGGTTGTAATAGTTCTCTGGTCCCTCCAGTGAATGAGGTTGTAATAGTTCTCTGGTCTCTCCGGTGAATGAGGTTGTAATAGTTCTCTGGTCTCTCCAGTGAATTAAGTTGTAAAAGTTATCCGGTCTCTCTAGTGAATGTGGTTGTAATAGTTCTCTGTTCTCTCTTGTGAATGAGGTTGTAATAGTTCTCTGGTCTCTCCAGTGAATTAGGTTGTGATAGTTCTCTGGTCTCTCCAGTGAATGAGGTTGTAATAGTTCTCTTGTCTCTCCAGTGAATGAGGTTGTAAAAGTTCTCTGTTCTCTCCAGTGAATTAAGTTATAAAAGTTCTCTGGTCTCTCCAGTGAATGAGGTTGTAATAGTTCTCTTTTCTCTCCTGTGAATGAGGTTGTAATAGTTCTCTGGTCTCTCCTGTGATTGAGGTTGTAATAGTTCTCTGGTCTCTCCAGTGAATGAGGTTGTAATAGTTCTCTGGTCTCTCCAGTGAATGAGGTTGTAATAGTTCTCTGGTCTCTCCAGTGAATTAAGTTGTAAAAGTTCTCCGATCTCTCCAGTGAATGAGGTTGTAATAGTTCTCTGTTCTCTCATGTGAATGAGGTTGTAATAGTTCTCTGGTCTCTCCAGTGAATGAGGTTGTAATAGTTCTCTGGTCTCTCCAGTGAATGAGGTTGTAACAGTTCTCTGGTCTCTCCAGTGAATGAGGTTGTAAAAGTTCTCTGTTCTCTCCAGTGAATCAAGTTGTAAAAGTTCTCTGGTCTCTCCAGTGAATGAGGTTGTAATAGTTCTCTGGTCTCTCCAGTGAATGAGGTTGTAATAGTTCTCTGGTCTCTCCAATGAATGAGGTTGTAATAGTTCTCTGGTCTCTCCAGTGAATGAGGTTGTAAAAGTTCTCTGTTCTCTCCTGTGAATTAAGTTGCGTGAATTAAGTTGTAAAAGTTCTGTTCTCTCCAGTGAATGAGGTTGTAAAAGTTCTTTGTTCTCTCCTGTGAATGAGGTTGTAAAAGTTCTCCGGTCTCTCATGTGAATGAGGTTGTAAAAGTTCTCTGTTCTCTCCTGTGAATGAGGTTGTAAAAGTTCTCTGTTCTCTCCTGTGAATGAGGTTGTAAAAGTTCTCTGTTCTCTCCTGTGAATGAGGTTGTAAAAGTTCTCCGGTCTCTCCTGTGAATGAGGTTGTAAAAGTTCTCTGTTCTCTCCTGTGAATGAGGTTGTAAAAGTTCTCTGGTCTCTCCAGTGAATGAGGTTGTAAAAGTTCTCTGTTCTCTCCTGTGAATGAGGTTGTAAAAGTTCTCTGTTCTCTCCTGTGAATGAGGTTGTAAAAGTTCTTTGTTCTCTCCAGTGAATTAAGTTGTAAAAGTTCTCTGTTCTCTCCTGTGAATGAGGTTGTAAAAGTTCTCTGTTCTCTCCTGTGAATTAAGTTGTAATAGTTCTCTGTTCTCTCCTGTGAATTAAGTTGTAATAGTTCTCTGGTCTCTCCTGTGAATGAGGTTGTAAAAGTTCTTTGTTCTCTCCAGTGAATTAAGTTGTAAAAGTTCTCTGTTCTCTCCTGTGAATGAGGTTGTAAAAGTTCTCCGTTCTCTCCTGTGAATGAGGTTGTAAAAGTTCTCCGGTCTCTCCTGTGAATGAGGTTGTAAAAGTTCTCTGTTCTCTCCTGTGAATGAGGTTGTAAAAGTTCTCTGGTCTCTCCTGTGAATTAAGTTGTAATAGTTCTCTGGTCTCTCCATTGAATGAGGTTGTAAAAGTTCTCTGTTCTCTCCAGTGAATGAGGTTGTAATAGTTCTCTGGTCTCTCCAGTGAATGAGGTTGTAATAGTTCTCTGGTCTCTCCAGTGAATGAGGTTGTAATAGTTCTCTGGTCTCTCCAGTGAATGAGGTTGTAAAAGTTCTCTGTTCTCTCCTGTGAATTAAGTTGCGTGAATTAAGTTGTAAAAGTTCTGTTCTCTCCAGTGAATGAGGTTGTAAAAGTTCTCTGTTCTCTCCTGTGAATGAGGTTGTAAAAGTTCTCCGGTCTCTCATGTGAATGAGGTTGTAAAAGTTCTCTGTTCTCTCCTGTGAATGAGGTTGTAAAAGTTATTTGTTCTCTCCTGTGAATGAGGTTGTAAAAGTTCTCCGGTCTCTCCTGTGAATGAGGTTGTAAAAGTTCTCTGCTCTCTCCAGTGAATTAAGTTGTAAAAGTTCTCTGGTCTCTCCAGTGAATGAGGTTGTAAAAGTTCTCTGTTCTCTCCTGTGAATGAGGTTGTAAAAGTTCTCCGGTCTCTCCTGTGAATGAGGTTGTAAAAGTTCTCTGTTCTCTCCTGTGAATGAGGTTGTAAAAGTTCTCTGGTCTCTCCAGTGAATGAGGTTGTAAAAGTTTTCTGTTCTCTCCTGTGAATGAGGTTGTAAAAGTTCTCTGTTCTCTCCTGTGAATGAGGTTGTAAAAGTTCTTTGTTCTCTCCAGTGAATTAAGTTGTAAAAGTTCTCTGTTCTCTCCTGTGAATGAGGTTGTAAACGTTCTCTGTTCTCTCCTGTGAATTAAGTTGTAATAGTTCTCTGGTCTCTCCTGTGAATGAGGTTGTAAAAGTTCTTTGTTCTCTCCAGTGAATTAAGTTGTAAAAGTTCTCTATTCTCTCCTGTGAATGAGGTTGTAAAAGTTCTCCGTTCTCTCATGTGAATGAGGTTGTAAAAGTTCTCCGGTCTCTCCTGTGAATGAGGTTGTAAAAGTTCTCTGTTCTCTCCTGTGAATGAGGTTGTAAAAGTTCTCTGGTCTCTCCTGTGAATTAAGTTGTAATAGTTCTCTGTTCTCTCCTGTGAATGAGGTTGTAAAAGTTCTCTGGTCTCTCCAGCGAATGAGGTTGTAAAAGTTCTCTGTTCTCTCCATTGAATGAGGTTGTAAAAGTTCTCTGTTCTCTCCAGTGAATGAGGTTGTAATAGTTCTCTGTTCTCTCCTGTGAATGAGGTTGTAAAAGTTCTCTGGTCTCTCCAGTGAATGAGGTTGTAAAAGTTCTCTGTTCTCTCCAGTGAATGAGGTTGTAAAAGTTCTCTGTTCTCTCCAGTGAATTAAGTTGTAAAAGTTCTCTGGTCTCTCCTGTGAATTAGGTTGTAAAAGTTCTCTGTTCTCTCCTGTGAATTAAGTTGTAAAAGTTCTCTGGTCTCTCCTGTGAATGCAGGTTTCCTAAGATGCAGGAGCGTCTCCAGCAGGAGGTGGACAAGGTGGTGGACCGGAACCGGCTCCCATCCATCGAGGACATGCCCCGGCTGCCGTATGTCATGGCCTTCATCTACGAGATGATGCGCTTCACCAGCTTCATCCCCCTCACCATCCCCCACTCCACCATCACTGACACGTCCATCATGGGCTACACCATCCCAAAGAACACCGTCGTCTTCATCAACCAGTGGTCCGTCAACCACGACCCGGACATCTGGTCCGACCCAGACACCTTTGACCCCGAGCGGTTCCTGGATCCCCAAGGGTCCCTGAACAAGGACCTGATCAGCAGCGTGCTCATCTTCTCCCTGGGGAGGCGTCGCTGCATCGGCGAGGAGCTGTCCAAGATGCAGCTGTTCCTCTTCACGGCTCTGCTCGGCCACCAGTGCCACATCACGCCGGACCCGACCAGAACCCTCAGCCTGGACTACAACTACGGCCTGACCCTGAAGCCCCACGCCTTCTCCATCGCAGTGTCTCTGCGCGAGGACATGAGGCTGCTGGACGCCGCCGCCACCCGGGTGTCCTCTGAGGGGGCAAGCGAGTCGTCAGACTCCACGAACGAAGGCTGAAGCAGAACTTCAGCTCGTGTTTGTAGCCGAAGACATTCATGGACTCTGAAGCTCAATCGGCTGACGATCGTTCCCGCTGATTGGAGACGTCTGTTGTTCTGGAGACGCGGCGCCGCCTGCGAGGACGTGTCTCCGCTTTCGCCCACTGAGGACGACCTCAGTCCGCTGCAGAAAACAAACAGGAAGTGCAGAGTCTGCAGCTGGAAACAGCTGTTGAAGCCTCCGTGCACGTTCTGCGCCCAACTGTCCAAGCAGACCGGGAACTCTTCTCAAAAACGAGGAACACGATCGTGAAACTGACACTTTGTTCACTTTATGAACACAAACATTTCTGTTGGAATATTAAACGTTTGAAATAAAACTGTGACAGACAGCGGAGTTCCACAGCTGGTCTGAAACAGCTGGATAAGCTCTGCTAATAAAAACTGATTCATCTCGTCATTTAATAATTATTACTCAGGAAGTGACTTCAGATATTATTTTAGCTGTACATGTTTTACATAGTTTAATATATTCTGTTGACCGTTTTATTATTTGTTTGGCCTTTTTAAAACGTTTAAAGACAACTTGTTTTGTAAGAACCTGATTTCTGCTCTAAGCTAACGAGTCTCGTTAACGTCTGCAGGGACCAGCACTGCCGAAGCACTTTGGGCTTTTATTTTGGTAACGTTAGAACTTCCTGGTGGTGTCCCGTCACCGGACGTCCACCGAGCCTTCACGTCTCAGAACGTTCTTTTCTGCCTCCACTTGAAGAGAAACCCAGTTTTAAACCTGGTTCTGTGGAGTCTTTGTGAATAAACAATATCTTACCTGTTGCAGATAGCTCTTTGAACGACCTTTGTTTGCAGAAACAGTTTAATTCTGAAAGAACCGAAGAGCTAATGGCTAGTCTGAGCAACACCACGCCCTGTAGGACCGACTGTCTGGACCTTTAGAACTTACGACTGATGAGGAAACGTTTGAAATCATCTGCAAGAATCGCTGCAGAACTTTAAATCTGAAGCAAAGAATAATCCATGTTGGAGTTGGTCTCACTCGGACCACACCGACAGGCTCGTTCATCTGAGTGGATCCCGGTTTGGATCTTTAAAAGATCCTTCGTGGTTCATGCCAAACTCTTCAGCTTCAGACGCACAAAGTAACTCATCCTTGGTCCAAGTATCCAGACGTTACGATTCGATAATTTAAGTGTGTTCATTAACTATAAACTCAGAAATATGGAAGTGATGCAGCTGGAAGTGCTACAGCCAGCTGCTGCTACCATTTGTGTGCACGTTAAAGCTTTAAAGTGCACACTAAGTTAAGTTTCCCACTCAATCTTTTTTCAAATATTTGTGAAATTATCTAAATAATTTGTGATGGCAGCTTGGCCAAACTCACACCAGCTCATCATTTTGTTCAGAATTCATCTTAAGTTCTCCAAATCGAGGACTGAGGAGCTATCTGCAACAGGTAAGATGTTGTTTAGCTTTTTCCTGTTTATTATAATCAACATGTAGAATCCAGCAGCGACTTCCTGTTGACACTTTTTTTTTTGTTGTGAGTGACCTTGCGATGCGTCTTCAGTTTGTTTTATCAGGACTTTTCAATAAACACATTTTATTCTTCTGGCTGGTTCTGGTGTCATTTTCTACGTTTTGAGTACAAACATGGCCGCACTGCGTGGCGTTGCCAGGTCAGGTGGTGGTTTCATCTCTGCAGAACATCCTGTACCTGACAAGAGGGAGGCGTGGAGCCGAGCAGCTCCGACAAATCCAGACAGAAGAGGATTCCTGACACCGAGCGCTCTGTTCTTTTCTCCTTCTTTACAAAACAGCTAATACAAGCCGAAGCCCGAGCTGGGCCTCTGAAGAGCCGCCTGGCAACGCTCCAAGCTAAATCTTTGTGAATGAGAAGGAAAACAAGAGAAATGTCAGATTATCCAAAAGAGATGAGGTGGGGAACAAAAAAAAAAAACAGGCAGAGGTTCAAAAGGTCAGGATGAATTCAGCTGCATAATGAGCCGAATGTTAGCTGCAGAACAACTCCTGGAGGGTTTTTGTGTTTCAAGCAGCTGCAGGAGGAAGTTTCAGCTTAATCCTGCAGGAATCTGAATTAATCATCGATCTTCAGCTCTGGATGAAGATAAAACTTCATGTTAGAGACGTAGCCGAAGTTTCTGATGGGGCTGAGAGAAACGCTGCAAAAACGATTCTGA
>JBBPBX010021820.1:17049-27049 GCA_038048925.1 Garcialebias charrua | reverse complement strand
AACATTTCGGCTGATGTTCAGGAAAGTCCACGAGGCTGCAGCTTCTTCAGTTTGTTTTCAGACGTTGAGAATTATTTTTAAAATTATTTGAACATTTCAATAAAATAAAATGAACAGGTCATTAAAAAAAATCTGCTCAGCGACAAATTTAAATGATCTGAAATTTATTTTACACCGACCCAAAATGGACGAAGCGAGTAAAGACAATGATTTCTTTTACACCAAATGGAATGAAAAAACAAAAACAATCATTAAAAATAATTCATCTTCTGAGCATAAATACAACCAGGAATGTGTCACAAATCAGTAAAATAAGAAAACTACAAACCGAATGAAAACAAACAAACAAACAAACAAATCCTTCAGATTGAATCAAATCCATTCAAAAGTTCTGAAAACGTTTTTTCTACCACAGCTAAAAATGATGTTTACATTTTAAACAGCAGAATTTAATGTTCATAAAATGTGTAGAGTAAAAACAAGCTTTAAAGGGACAGTTCAAACATTCTGAAGCGGTTCCGTGCATGTAAACACAAAGTGGATCCTCGACGCCTTCAAACAAGATGAACGTCGTTTATGAAAATATCTGAGAAACTTGCAACCGGCTGTGAGTTTATGGTAAAGAGCAAATAGCAGCAGCAGCTGGCTGTAGCACTTCTGGGGTCACTTCCTGCGGGGATGTCTGAATGTTCTGGCCCAAATAACAGAGAAACTGTGACGAAGATCAAAGTTTCTAAGATCTGGAGACGTTTGGAAACGAACTGAGAAATGATGACGGTGAAAGTTTTTCACTTTAAAACACTTTCACATTTTTCTAATGTTTTTACAAACGCCGTTTGTAAAAACATCAAAGTTCAAGCTCAAGGATCCAGGCAAGGAATCCAACACAGTTCAGTCAGCTCATCTGGATGGCTTCTTTTGTTGTCGAGACGTTTCATCCTTCATCCAAAGGACTTCAGTCTTCAAGGACAGAAGTCCTTTGGATGAAGGATGAAACGTCTCAACAAAAACAAGAAACCAAACTTTACACAGCCGTAACTTTTGTGTTTCTCAGTTATTTTGTTATAAATTTAAAGTAACTCGTGTCTGAAGTTCATCTGAACGAACCTCAAAACTCTCCGACAGCTGCAGGAAGCACCGCAGCGTTTCTACAAACTGTTTTGGTATAAAAAGATATTTATACTTTGTATGTTTTAGCTCAAGCAGCACGGTGGTTCAGTTGGTAGAGCTGCTGCCTCTCAGCAAGAAGGTGGCAGGCTCAAATCCCGGCCGGGGCCTTTCTGGGTGGAGTTTGCATGTTCTCTCTGTGCTGCGTGGGTTTTCTCCCACTGACCAGAAACATGCATGTTGGACTGATGGGTAACTCTAAACAGTCTCTGTGATGGACTGAGACCTGTCCAGGTGTCTCTGTGATGGACTGAGACCTGTCCAGGTGTCTCTGTGATGGACTGAGACCTGTCCAGGTGTCTCTGTGATGGACTGAGACCTGTCCAGGTGTCTCTGTGATGGACTGGAGACCTGTCCAGGTGTCTCTGTGATGGACTGGAGACCTGTCCAGGTGTCTCTGTGATGGACTGGAGACCTGTCCAGGTGTCCCCCGCCTCTCGCTCAGCGATGGCTGGACATGGGCACCAGTGACCCAAAAAGGAAGAAGCGGTTAAAGATGATTATTTTGCTCTGATGCCTAAACATGGTTTTATAAATGTTCACCAACTCATAACTTCTTTATAAAATGATTTTAATGTGACGTGGCGCCACTTCACAATGTAAACATATAAACTTAAAGCTGCTATATGTAACCCAGAGGACCAGACTTAGCTTTTTTGGATTTTTCTACCTGGATTATTGAGCATGCATCAGGGTGCTATATGTAACATTTCAACACGCTGGCACTTAGAAACATTTTGAACAGAGACACGTTTCTGGTCCCTCCTCACTCAGAGTCGTATATGACTCAGCTCCACCTCGCTCGCGCTGCAGCCTGGAATGCTCCGCCCCCACTACGTCCCGTCTCAACCGCTGCAAAGTTCTGTGATTATATGTTAATAAAACATTCTAAAAAATAAAATAAAACCATGGATCACTGGTCCAGCAAAACAAAAACACCCTGAAATCTGCAGAGCTTCACGCAGCCACGTTGGACATGATTTAATTCACTCGTGACAAATCCACTTCCTCATTTCTGTCAGTGAAGGAAGAAGCGAACACCGGGTGAGAAGTAAGAAGCTCTGTTTTTATTGGCTGAATGGCTGGTAATAAAGTCTGTTTTTATTGGCTGGTTAAACGCGGGCCGCTCTCTGGTTTTTATAAATGCTTTTATTACCACCGGGAGACGCCAGAGGAATATAGTTTTTTTCAGATATTACATGTCAAAAATCAATCTTTCAAGAGATACAGTAGTGGCAGTTTGAAGAAATATTTTTATAAAAAAGCTACATACTGAACCTTTAATGCAACATGTTTTAAAACAGCAGAACAGGTGCATGCTGGGAGCTAAGTGCTGTAGGCGTGGGAAGAGTTCAGTTTTTATGGTTTATTCTGGAGCGGGCTCGGGACTGTGTGTGGATCCTCGGGTCTGGACTCTGAGCAGCTCCAGAGCCGACGTCACAAACGTCTCGTCGCAGTAAAAACACTTTAGGTTCATCGTCATAGCTATGAACGCTTCTGACAGAAAGGTAAATGACACCTGTGTTTTCTATTTTTAAACAATTATTGTTGGAATAAAAGGAAACTAATTTTAAATAAATGATTCAAGATGTTGTGTCTTATTGCTCTTGGGATGATTTGAACGCCACAACGTGCGGCTGCACTCACAGAGTGGATTAACATTATTTATACAGAAAGACATGGATCTTCAACGGTTCCTCCAGCGTTCTCACACTCCGAGCGCCGGGAGCAGAACGTCCAGCTCCTTTTGTGCTTCTTCATCCTGAAAGTCAAAGTTGAAAAGTTTAAAGCCGGCGGCTCGCAGGTCGTTTGGACCTTACTGACCACGCCCCTTCACACTGGATGAAGCAACGAGTGAGACGGCCGCAAGGGGCTCGAAGACCACACTGATACGACGCCACCGCCACGGCTCGTCCATGACCTCGTCATGACCTTCAGCGTCAGGGGGGTCCACTGAGCTCCAAAGCACTCTTTGAAACTGTCATTCATTTTCTAGTTTTTCCCATGATCCCATCTCCACATTGTACCCCTACAATAAAACAATAAAAATAAAACAAGACCAATCTGAAGCTCCTTTCAGAGTCCAATAATTTATCATAAAAATCCTGATGCATCAGAAACGACACAGATGTTTGTGACACCCCCACCTCCCAGTCCTGCAGCTGGAAGTCCCCCCCTCTAATGGAACAAAAGGCTTCAGGCACAGAGACATGCGCTGCTGCTAATACTACTAGCCCAGGATCTTTACTTTAACCAGGCCAACATGGAGGAGTGTGGAGAGCGCGTCACGCTTTCTGTCAGTTAAGCTGAGCTCATCCATGACCGGAGTTTCCACTTTACAATCCTTTCAACATAAACTACGATGAACGCAGAAACAGACGAGAAGCGAGCGTTATGTTGAACAAAGCAATCTGAAAGGAGGGGCAGCGTAAGGAAAGCACTCGCTGAGCCTATAGAGTTGGGTTCGGGTCCAAAAAAAAATCAGATCAGACCAGGCCCCAGCCCGTAGCCATCATTTCAGAACACCAACGATCCGACAAATTAACAGTAATTACAGGTCCGAACCCCCCACCGCCCCCACCCCGGCATTTTTAATTAAGCATTGAATGCTTATACAAGGAGTCCTCGACTTATAGCAAACCGGACTTACGAACGCGCTCCGAACAGTACTGTTGTACAGTAAATACTGTACAGGTATGTGTTTATGGATGAATGTGTGGTGTACTGTAATGTGTTAGCTAACCGTTTGTAAATAAAGTTCTGTGCATGTTTATGGACCAGTATGTCGATAAACGGGTGTGCGGCGCAGCATTAGCATGCAGTTTCAGTCTTTTTTTTCTTTCCTTTTATAGATGGCCTCCCTTCTCACCTTACAGCCATCCTCTCACACCGATATGAATTTTTTAATTTTTTTTAATAGAGAGAAAGGAAAGACAGAAAATAAGACAACAAAACACAACAATTATACATCAATAAGAGCACAAGGCAAACGCACCCAACCTCCATCTGAATCCTGCAAAGCACATGACAGAACACAGCAACGAAACACACATGCATAAAGACTAATAATATCCATACCTACAAATATATATACGGTACAGTATACATACATATACATTTATATTCATTCACATACCCATCTACATATCTGCATATGATAACTACATATACATCCCTGCATCCATTTGTGTGTGGTTGTGAGCATGCATAAGTGAATAAGGTTCCTTGAATAGAACATTCAGTAGCGACCGTGAAGCATCAGAGATCCGCCACCCCCAAAGCCCGAGGCAGACGAAGGGGCGATCATAGCCCAAGACCCCAAGAAGGACCCAGAGCCCAGAGTCCCCAGGGCCACCCGAACAGGACGAGCCACTCACCCACTCCCCAGATCCGACCAAGGGGAAGAACCGGACGAGCTCCACCTGCGACTACACACAATGACCCCCGGGGGCAAACAGCAACAAACTCACAGGCCCCCGCCGGAGCCCGCTGCAAGAGCCCGCTGCACTGACATAACCCCAGGCCCGGGCACTGAGGCCCGGACACTGGGGACGCCCACCCCTCAGGCCCCGACCCGATAGGACCAGAGGACCCGAGCCCCACCAGGCAGCCACCAGGCCGAGCCGACACNCCCAGTCCTGTAGTTTTACCCTTCATCCCCACCATTCATCCCCAGTCCTGTAGTTATACCCTTCATCCCCACCATTCATCCCCAGTCCTGTAGTTTGTCATATTTTTGCCCCTTCTGTCCCCAGTTCTGTAGTTTTACCCTTCATTCCCACCATTCATCCCTAGTCCTGTAGTTTGTCATATTTTTGCCCCTTCTGTCCCCAGTCCTGTAGTTTTACCCTTCATCCCCAGTCCTGTAGTTTTACCATTCATCTCTTCATCCCAGTAATGCCTGTCACCCTTCCTCTGCTCCTGCCTTCCCTGCTTATTCTTCTTGTTCTTTGTTATTCTGCCCTTCTGATTTCTGTTCTGTTCTTTGTGATTTGTTTCTTGTTGTGTTGTACTTCGTCTGTCATTTCTCACAGCCACCCCTGTCAGTCAACTGTTCACCACACCCCTTCTGCCTCAGTCTAGCAATCAGTTTCATTCCTTCCATCTGTTTCCTTCCACCTGTTCAGCTCAGCATTTAAGCTCCTGCGATCCAACTGCAGTTGTCCATGTCCAGTCATTGTGGTTTTTGGTTTCAGCTCTGTTGTCACAGACAGCATGGTCCTTCTGTTTGCCTGCCTAATCTGTACCCATCCTGTTTGCCAACTTGTTAGTTTGATAGTTTTGCTGCCACGCCAGCTTTTGTTTTGTGTTGTTTAAAAATAAATCGGTTTTGTTTTAAGACAAATCTCCTGCTTCATCATCCTGCCTGCTCTTTGGGTTCAAACCTAAACGGATCGTGACAAATTGAAATCATATTAAAGTTACCTAAAAACAAGAGGGTTACAGCTGTGTATTTAACCAGTTCATTTCAACTGTGTTAAAGCACTTGCAAGACTATGGCAGTTTCAAATAATTTGATTTTGTGAGTGCAGCAATTATCTATGAAAGAAAGTCAAAAACACAAAAGATTAATTTTTTTTCACCACTGTATTGACACCAATAAACTATATACAGCAAAAGTATTGTGCACAATTCATGACAACAGTCTACATCAAAGAATACAGTGTGGAAAACTGAAGAGCATATTACACTTTGACTCTAAACAAACAAAACCATGTAAATACTGCTCATCTTTGGTATCAGCCTGTAGCTGTTTTTGGACTTTCAAACAAAAGCACCAAACACCTGTTTGTGTCTTGGTGTGAAAGAAATAAACTGTGTGCACATTGACTTCTGACTTGCACTTTACACCTTGACTCAGAAAAAAAAAAGAAAAAAAAAACCTATATAAATACTGCTTATCTTTGTACCATTTATTAAGGTATCAGCCTGTAGCTGTTTTTGGGCTTTCAAACAAAAGCACCAAACACCTGTTTGCGTCTTGGTGTGAAAGAAATAAACTGTGTGCACACTGACTTCTTAGTTAAGCTGTCCAATTTGTCCTGATGGATGTGACACACTGCAACATGGTTCAGCCTCTGCTGTGTCATAGTTGAGCGTAACCAAGTCTTTAATCGTCTAAGAGCACTAAAGCTCCTCTCTGCTTCAGAGGACGAGACTGGTACCACAAGGAGTAACCTCACCAAAGTTTCAATTTCAGTGAATAAGCCTCGCACCTCTGTTGGCAAACCTTTGAGAATGTTTGTAGCCTCCCCACAGGAACTGTACATGTAATTATGTTTGAACATGGGTAGCTGGATTTCCAGCAGCTGGGCATTAATTTCTGGGTAGTCATGAACCACTGGGTCAACATTTCCAGAAAGCAAGGTGTTCTCCAGCTTCTGCAAGATAAGAAGACCCCCCTGCTGGAAACGTTCTGTGAACTGTGTGTGAACAGTGTCAAGTACCTTAAAAAACTCAACTCTGTAGTGTTCCATAGGGGTTTTAGAACTGAAACTACCTGAGTCTCCACTGAAGCATTTGGGTGGTTGTCGAACTCGTGGCATTTTTATAGGTTCCAAGTCCAAAGACTTCACAGTTGTAGATGCCTTCTCACAAAAGCTTTGGAAGACCTCATCACTTCTCTTGCCATTGAGAGTTGACTGAACTGTACAAACAGCAGCCTGCATACCAGAAACAGTTTGTGTCCTTCTCTGAAGAGAACTGTTGAGACACTCTAGCTCTCCAATGACTGCTTCTGCCATCATAAGGCCAAGTAAAGTACTGCCTTTCATAAACTGCTGTAACAGACCATTTGCAGTGGTTGCAGAGGGAGAGTTACCTCCTGCCATTTCTTCTAAGGCAGTGAGGATAGAGTCATACTGTGTTAGAACAGAACGTATGGCACCGTGTCTTACAGTCCACCTAGTTGCACACAGTGGTTTCAGGGCAGTAGCGGTTGCATGGTCAGCTATTGCTATCTGATGAAACATCTGTTTGAATTTGCCAGACTGTCCACACAGAACTCCCAACTGATGAACCCAGTCAAGGGCATCTCGCACAACTCTAGAAGCTAGGCATGTCCTCTGTGTGACCAAATTCACACAGTGTGCTCCACAGTGCACATACAGAGCTAGTGGCTGTTTCTCCCTAATAAGAGTCTGTGTTCCAGAATATGCACCAGACATATTTAAGGCTCTATCGTAGGTCTGCCCATGCAGGGCTGACACTGGCAAGTTTAGTCTGCAAAGTACATCTAATGCAAGTTCTGCAAGATGCTGTCCTGTTGTTTCAGTGACAGAATACATCCCAATAAATTCTTCATGAGGAATCAGGTCCTGATCCACATAACGAAGACATACAGATTCTTGCTCTTGACCTGATATGTCTTGTGTCCTTTCAACTATTAAGGCAAACTGTGTAACTGGGAGGCATCAAATAGTTTCAGCACTTCTTCTTACAATCTCATTGCTCATTATGCCCAGAACTTCATTCTCATAGGACTTGTGTAATCTTGCTTGTGGGTCTCTACCATTTTTGAAAAACAGGGTAATCTTCTGCCTTTTCTTTGAGATATTGAGAGAGATTACTCTTCTCTTCTACACGGCCTCATAGAGCTAAACCCTGCCTAGCTAAGTATTTGATGGAGCCGACAATCTTTGACAAGCCGTGCCTGGCTTCCTCCTGTTGTCTGGCAACAGCTGAAGAAAGCTGTAAAGCTACAGTGTTACCTTTTTGAGCATATACATTCATTGCATGAATATGCAGCTGACTTTTTGCATGTCCTGAGAACCTCTCAGTAGCCTTTTTCCAGTTTTTAAATCCCACGCTCACAAAAGCAGGATCACACTTGCTTGCAAATGATGACTGATTCAGATAAACTTTGGCACAGTGAAAACATATGACCCCTTTTAAAGTGGCACTGTAATGCAACCAAGGAAAAGTTGTGAACCATTTTTGTTGAAAAGACAACACATAACTGGCTCGCTTCTGCACTACTATGAACTTAGGATCAGGTTGTTCAGGCTTTGTACAGGTCATGATGTCCAAGACAGGAAGTCCTTTGTCGTTGTTCTCTGTGTCCAACTGGTCCCTTACATGTGGCTCAAGTCCCTGTAATAATACCCTGATGCATGCTCAATAATCCAGGTAGAAAAATCCAAAAAAGCTAAGTCTGGTCCTCTGGACATTCAAAAAACAAAACAAAACAAAGCAAAAAAAAAACTGTAGAAACGTTTCGTCTTTCGTCCGAAAGACTTCCTCAGTCTGAGAAGCTGTGTTCAGCTCAGTCTTATAAATAGCACCCTCCCACAGTGGATCAACCAGTTGGCTGATGACAGCCGAAACCAGCTGCTCACATGATCAAGGAGGACCATCAGCCTGACGATGGATCGTTAACACCCTGATGGTTGTTTGCTATTCACAGAGGGCTGAGTGATACCAGCAATAACAGCATTGTAAGTGGGGGACAGTTGAACCCGGAGGCCTCCACCTCTGTTTAATGATGGACGGTTTCTTTTCACAAAGTGAAGGATAAATCACAGTTATACATGTTATTATGATCAAACCTATATTATATGTGTTCTTATTATACCAACTGTGTTTCATGTAATCACAAAGGTTTACACAGTCATGTTTAGGTGTGTCATTATTAATCTTACCGGACCAGAGGTGCTGGAACAGACCTCAAGTCACAGAACATCTCTTTGAAGCAAAAACAGTTCTGCAGCTAACACATTCCAGGGGGAGGGGACCGCATGCAGACCTATGAACAGAAAACATCTTTATTAGGCCACACACATCAGAAATACATTTAGTTTATGACACAGAATGCTCAATACACTTAGTTACACTTAGTTAATGACACAGAAGGGGCACAGGGCAAATAACTCGTTTAAACTTATGTAAAACTCGTTTGAATCTAAACTGCTCCTCTGAATTTGGAGGCACACACAAACCTGATAAGGGTCACTAGCAGAAACCTTGAGCTGTGCCATAAATCTCTGTTGCTAAGGCAACTATCAGGTTTGACCAATGGGGCAGCAGGAGAAAGCCAAAACATTTTATGATAGCACATAATAGCACATACCAAGAAGGGGGGATAGGCATTCTGGAGAGACTTCGAACGCGACAGGTCTGATTGTCCAGCATCTCGGTTCGTGTGCACATGAATTGATTAATGCCCATATATTCTGTTTATCCTGTTAAACCTGTGTCTTAATCAATAAACCTTACTTTTTTCAAGAGACGCCTGGTTCATTTCGAACACCTTTAACTGAATTCCTTCAAAATATGGCCTCCTTTACTCCTCTCTCAAACCATTGTTCCTCTCTATCAAGGATGTGAACATCTTCATCCCTGAAAGAGTGACCGCTGGCCTGGAGATGAGTGTAGACTGCAGAGTCCTGACCTGATGATGTGCAACATCATCAGGTCAGGACTCTGCAGTCTACACTCATCTCCAGGCCAGCGGTCACTCTTTCAGGGATGAAGATGTTCACATCCTTGATAGAGAGGAACAATGGTTTGAGAGAGGAGTAAAGGAGGCCATCTTTGTGAAAAGAAACCGTCCATCATTAAACAGGGGTGGAGGCCTCCGGGTTCAACTGTCCCCCTCTTACAATGCTGTTATTGCTAGTATCACTCAGCCCTCTGTGAATAGCAAACAACCATCAGGGTGCTAACGATCCATCGTTAGGCTGATGGTCCTCCTTGATCATGTGAGCAGCTGGTTTCGGCTGTCATCAGCCAACTGGTTGATCCACTGTGAGAGGGTGCTATTTATAAGACTGAGCTGAATACAGCACTCAGACTGAGGAAGTCTTTTGGACGAAAGACGAAACGTTTCTACAGT
>JBBPBX010021820.1:0-10666 GCA_038048925.1 Garcialebias charrua | reverse complement strand
AGGCCCTGTACACACGTAGCCGTTTATCAGTAAAACCGAACAGTTTATCATGCGGTTTGGCCTTTCATCCACACGTGAACTCCGGTTGATGTAACTATAAACGAATAATAACAAAACTCCGACCAAAGTGGAGATTTGAGAATTCTCCGCGTTCGCGTCTGCGTGTGGACTTTCAGAACCGGAGGTTTATGCTCCAGCTGGAGCTGACGTCACATGCTCGGAGAAAAAAAAGCGCTAAAAAGTCAACATACCTGCTCTGACATGATTCCCAGTCGACATTTTCCTGCGTTTTATTAACTTTGTACTCCAACACGGTATTTTAGTAGTTCAACCTTGCAGTCTGTCCACACAAACAAAAGGAAAATAAATAAATAAATAACAAGAAGTCGTGGCTGAGTTGAAGGGTTGTGACTGCACTACACTGCTACCTATGGGTTGGACATACTCTTTACAACGCTCTGTAGTGAGATAAACGGCACATGTAGACGAACAATTTAAATATCCAAACATGTGTGGACAAGGATTTTTTTTAGCGCAAATATTCGTTTTTCAAACACCAGGCTACGTGTGTACAGGGCATTAAGCTGGATGCATATGCAGCTATCAATCGTCGCAATCAGTCTTTTTGTTCACAGTGGAGATACGTTGGTGACATGATGAATTCATGTGTAAATGACTGAGTGGCCCTGGCCTCTACAAACGAGATGTTTTGTATTCTTCAGGAAATGAACTGGTTTCTTCTGGTATTTACATACAAATACATTCTTTGTTCTCGTTTCTTCTGGTATTTACGCAAACAAGCTCATCAATAGCTCCATTTGAGTCAGGAGAACGCATGCAGCCTTTTACAGAGTTCAGTAGCATCCACGATACATTCAAGAGCATATGAACCACGAAATTCAGAAAGAAAGAAGCCATAACCAAACACAACCTCGCTACACAACAATGTGAGCTTTCTAACCAGCGGCGGCCGCCACTAGAGGGCGCTAGGGGCGCCGCCCCTCCTTGGAACTGCAGTTCTTCTTCATTTGAAGATTTAATTTTTTTTTATAAAAGTGAAATAATAAAATAAAAATATTTTGAAATGCATGCATATATGTTTTTAGTTGTGTAGGATAAATATTTTATGAGTAATGATTGTTTGTTTCAAAAAACGTTTTCTGATTGTGACGTACTTCCGGTTTCCCGCGGTTCCCCGCTGGGCGCCGCCTGCGGCTTTTCCATATCTAATTATAACTAGCGCGCTAGAAACTTCCGGTGCCCAGGCTGCTTCTGTTGGACTGTACAGGTCGCATTTTCCGTCGCCCTCGAGCCTGGACTCGTCTCTTATCGCCACGGATCGCCAGCGCTTCCGGTTCGAGCCAGGAGGGAGGGGCAGTGGGGGACCATCTTTGTTTACACTCAGAGCTGATCACACGGCCAACTAGAGAGGTTGAAACAGCAGTAATTATTAATGGTGCCTTTCTACACAGGTAAGCAAGTAATAATTGTGAGTTTAATAAATCTCTAAGCGCACATGAGCAAAGTTTGAGCTGTTCTCATCTGTGGTGCGTGACGTGGTGTCGTGTGTTGCTGTCAGTCACACAGTAGCTACTAGCTGTGCTTATGAACGTTGTGGTGTTTCTTTATCTAATGCTTATTACTATTCCTGACTGATATGGCTCTCAACTAGATGTTACAAAAGTGTTTTCTAAACGTTATGTGTTTAATATTATGACTATCAGGTGTTTATGTATTAATATTTTGATTATCAGATGTTCGTGTGTTAATATAATGATTGTCAGTTGTTGTGTGTTAATGTTATGATTATCAGATGTTCATGTGTTGTGTTAATATTATGAATATCAGATGTTCATGTGTTAATGTTATGATTATCAGATGTTCATGTTTTTAACTCAAGCTTGTGTACAAAAGTTGAGCTGAAGTCAAACCTGTTAAATATCAGACAATATAAACTTTTATATTCACCAGATGTCTGCTATATCAATCAATCACCTTTATTTTTCCAGGTAGAGTCCGTTGAGATGGAGATCTCTTTTACAAGGGTGACCTGGTCAAGTGGTCAGCAGCACACGTCACATGGTAATTGACAATAAGCATTTGCATTTACCAACAAAGATGGTTTTATGAACCTGTTTGTAGCAGCCCTTAAACATTTTTCTTCCACTGTACAGGAGGACATGGCAGGAGGTGATGATGAGGGGATCCTCTGGTCCAGCCTGGATGTTTCTGAGAAGTGGATTCGCCACCGCACGGTACCCAAATACTGTAATAATACCAGTGGTGGAGAAAGTACTCAAACACTGTACTTAAGTAAAAGTACAAATAAACAGACAAAAATGTACTCTAGTAAAAGTAGAAGTACCATATTAATATTTTTACTTAAGTAAAAGTAAATAAGTACTTGCTTTTAAAAATACTTAAAGTATTAAAGTAAAAGTACTTGCTGAATGTATTAACTAATGCAATGGTCTACAATACCATTAAGTGTGCGTACTGTATGCATATTTTCTGTAATACATTAATAGTGTTGAGCCATTTTAATGAACAATGCTGCAGATAATGCATGTTTTTATTGTGTTTACTCTGTGACACAGTTCACACTTGGACTTTTGATTCTGTGTGTCAGAATTTCAGTGATGAGTTAAATACCATTAAGCAAAATAAGAAAGAGGAATGATTATATAATTGAAAGTTTTTATTTAACACAAAATAAAACCAATGTGTCATTTTAACTGCAGTAAACACATTTAAGTAAAAGTTGTCTGTTTGAAAAAAGGAGCATTAGACACAACTAACAAAGGAATAGATCACTTCAACTCGTTTGTCATCAACTCTAGTTAAAATATTGTCTAGTCAATCTTGTAATGGATCAACAATGAACAATACTTTAACTTCCTGACAACATTTTCAAAACTTGGACCTGAGTGTCGAGACATTTGGAGAAATCTCTTGTCTCCTAACATCCCATGAACTGACACATTTTAATATTGCAGCAAGAATTTCTTGTTCAAGTTCAGAAGAAGTTGGTTTTCAAAGTTTTTGAGTCCATGTCTGGCTCTTTAGGGAGAGAGAATCTGTCCTGCTGTACTGAACAGTCTTTCAATAGTCTTTCAATAATAGTCTTTCACTTTTGTGTTGTTGTTATTTCTTCACAGCTCACATCGTGGACTTTCCTCATGGATGGACGTGTGTCCACTCTGTCCTGCCTCTGTCGTCCAGGACATCAGTCCTGCCTGTCTCTGGTGTCCTTCCATCTGCCTCCATCCATCACCTGTGTCAACACCTTCTGCATGTATGACTGCTGCAAAAACAAACAAAAAAACACCTGTTCTGATGGACAGAACTGCTCACATCAGGACCACACCACTGAGCCCACACCTGGCCTAAAATGCTCCCATCATTCATGGTTGAGCACTGGCTAAGCAGTTCCATCTGATCCAGGTTTGAACTTGAGAAAAACATCAGTGTCTACCTACACTTCAGTCAAAGTAAGGACATTTTGTTTCCTTGTTTCCTTTTTCTGCTGCTTCTAGCTTTTTTTAGAGTTCATGGACTTTTTCATGCACATGGACTGCACACAAACACAAACACCACATGGACTGCACACAAACACAAACACCACATGGACTGCACTGGTTTCAAAAACATGATGGTTGCATGGATGTGATTTTCGGCTGATTTGGTGCTGATTCATGTCAATAAGCTGGTGCTGCTGCTGCTGCTGGATGGATGGATGGATGGATGGATGAATGGATGGGAGTTCCTGCTGATTTGCTGGATTTTGATGTTAACAGCTCCTGCTCAAAGAGAAGTGTTCATGTTTCATGGTTGAACTCATTTGCAGATTATGGCTGAGAACTGTTCAGGAAGAGATTTGTACTGTACAGTATTTTGTATGCTTTGTCTGTGCTGGAAAAAACATTACAGTACTGTACCTGTACAGTACATGCTGTACTGGTTTTGTGTGTTTATGGATGAATGTGTGGTATAATGTGTTATGTAAGTGTTTGTAAATAAAGTTCTGTGCATGTTTATGGCACAGGATGTCCGCTTGTTCAGTCTCATGCCGTTAAATGTGTGTGCGTCGCTCCGTTAACGGTATAGCCGCGACCTACGTCAGAAATGCGGACCTACGACAGGCACGTGTTTTTGGTCCGCGAGATACGGCAGAATCGACCTAAGTCACACTCGTAGGTCCGGATCCCTGACGTAACTCGGGGATTCCCTGTATAGCCCCCCTGGTGAAAATGTCACGAGCCGCCACTGTTTCTAACAGCTCTGTTAATAAAGGTTAAAGTCCAACACCCACCATGTTTTCAAATTGCATCGCCATTATTTATTAGTTTATTTAAAAATAATACAGGAGCGTTTACTTATATTGTGGAGAAATAACGCTAAATGTGTTATTTATGTTTATGTTTATGTTTATTAAATTTGTTCATTTTTTTTTACAAAAGAAACAATACAAGGCAATCTCATAATGATAGTGTACAAAATGTAAAAAAATGAAAGGTGGCAGAAAGAAGAATAAATCTTATTATATCTGCCCCTTATCTCCAACAATCAGATTAAACAACAGTAGTCAAACCATGTAAACAATAATAATCTTCAACCAACTTTTTCCAACAATCAGGTTAAACAATAATATTCTTCAACCAACAGTACAAAATGACTAACTCTTTCTAATTTTCTAACTAATACTAATACAGTACAAAATGACTAACTCTTTCTAGTTTTCTAACTAATACTAATACAGTACAAAATGACTAACACTTTCTAATTTTCTAACTAATGCAATACACATTACGTTATTTCACATATATTTTTTTAACATATTTGTTTTGATCATTTTTTTAAATGTAAACATTGACTTGGCATTTTTAACTACATTCTCCAAGCCATTCCATAATCTAATTCCCTGAATTGAGGTAGAACGTCCCTTCAAACTGGTTCTGAATTGTGGTTTTACAAACAACTCTGTTCCCTTAAGATTATAACAACTTTGTCTTTTAACAAAGTGCATTTGGATATTTAAAGGTAATGCATTATTTTGAGCTCTATACATAACTGATAAAATATTATAGTCTACCAAATCATGGAACTTCAGTAATTTTAGTTGATAAAATAATGTACTTGATGGATGACGGTAATGCTTTCTAGTGATAATTCTTACAGCTCTTTTCTGTAATACAAAAATAGGCTTTGTGATTGTTTTACACGCATTCCCCCAAACATCAATACAATAGATTAAGTGTGGAACAATGATTGTGTTATACAACAAATACAGAGCCTTATCATTCAATAGGTCTCTGACTTTGTACAGTACTGCTATCGATTTAGCTATTTTTATTCTTACAGAATTTATGTGTTGTTTCCATGTCAGTTTGTCATCAATGATAACACCCAAAAACTTCACCTCACTCACTCTACAAATCTCAACATCCTCAATTTTGAGTGGAACATCAACAGTTTTCTTTCTATTACCGAATATCATGTAATTAGTTTTCTCTAGATTTAATGATAATTTATTTATTTTAAACCAAGTTTGTATCTTTACAAATTCTGTCTTTATCAATTCTAACATTTGTTCTATATCTTCACCTGAACAGAAAAAAGTGGTATCATCTGCGAAATGATTTATAGCAGATTTTAGCATGCAGCTCCGGGAAAATCTGTCCCTCTCCATATATGGGCATTCACATGGGCATTCAAGTCACCAAAGTGACGCCTTGGAGTTACAGGCGAGCGAGGAAAAGAAAAAGCGAAGCATTTTTAAATATTCCCTAAAGCTGCCTGTGTTGATTAATCCTGCTGTCGCTCACTCATGTCTATCATATTCTGAGCGAGCATCCACTTAGACATACTAGTTTAATTCGTTTGATCGCGACAAATTCATTCATTTCCGCATCGGCTTTTTATTCTCTCCCCCCGTGACCAGAAAGGCAGCCGCGCAGCTGAGCTCTGCGCGCGTGCTCCCCCCGTGCTGCTCCCCGCAACAAGGCTGACGAGAGCACATACACTCGAGGGAGCAAATTACACCGGCACGAGGAACTTCAAAGGAACGAGGAACCAGCGGAACGAGGAGCCAGAGACGCGCGCGGCTCGCGGCTCGCTCCTCTGGGCAGAATGAATGAGAGCAGAAACGGTCCGCAGTGGTGTTATAAAATAAATAATAAATAAAATCAGAGCGCTGGTCCATATACACACAAATGCACCAGGAAATATGCAGGAAATATGCAGTTTTAACTCCCACTCTCTCTCATAAACCTCCATGGAAACTCACTCCTACCTTCTGCCTTCTGGGTGGAGATGTAACAAAAGTCACATGACACTTCGGGACTCTTCGGCCAGGTTTCCGGATTCATTCGGGAGTGTTTTTTTTTTTTTTTTAACCCTCGCCTGGCCCAAATGCAAAAATGAAAATAGACCTAATAATAAATTACAGTAATTGTCCAATATGGTGAATTGTTAGTGTCATGGTGGGTGTTGTCCTTTAATAAAGATTGAATGAATATACTTCATTAGAATCAGACTTTTTAAAGAGAAAGGGTCATTTGCTCATTTGCGCTGTATGCTTTCTGTTGGAATTTTAAGTGCACAGCTGTGTTTTTGGTTTTATTATGAAGGAAAAAACATTTCTTTTGAGACATTTCTTTTGCACAGTTACAACTGTTTGTTAATAAACGTCCCTGTGCTGTGTGAGAACTGGGGCTTTGATTCATAAATATATTTTTGTTATCACTTTATGGATTATAAAGATTATTACATAAATTTTCAGACAAATAGAACAGTTCAATAAATAATGGTACACCCTGTGATTAATTGTTATGATTTATTGATTGTTAATTTTGCACCTTTAAAAAAAACACAGGTTTATGTTTGGGATCAGCACAGATTATATAAAAAAGAACAAGCTTTTTTTATTTACTATGTCTGGCACCAGTGGATATTTTCCAGATTAACTGAGCAACACCTTTTTCTGTCTACATGTAGAACTGGCCTCAAGATTTGCAGCTGCAGTGAGATGAATGTGGTGATCTGAATGAACTTTTAATGAGTTTAGCTTTTTTTAGGATTAAATGCTTTGATTTTGACTTAGGCCCAGTTTACACGGCGCGTATTTTGAGTGGAACCGCTCCTTTCTCTCTGCGTCTTTGCTTATCGTTTACACGACACCACTGGCCCCCCTCTTTGAATCCGATGGTTTTCTGAGCCATGGCTCAGGGTGGAGGTTTTTCGCTGACCCCCCGTTGATAATGTAAACATCTCCCACGGAGCTTTTGTTTGAACACATGCACGCAGCACGCACACGCGGACAGCCGGCATTTCTAACAATGGCGGTGGACTGGACACGCACCACTTTCTGAACTACAGCTGATGGAATATATTTTGATTCTCATATTTAATTATTCTACACCTGAATTACCTGCATCTGTGTTGGAAGAGAGACAGCTGGATCCAGTTGTCGCTGTTAACGAGGCAGGCGGACATTTCACGTGTCACGCTGCACTATAACATACTAAATGTGCTATATAATAACAGTTTAACAATAATAAACAGTATTTATGTTAGCGTGGGAGATATTTAAATTTATCTGAGCTAAATGAAGCTATCTGGACTCGTTACGTCATGCCTAACATGCTGCTGAAAATGAAGACACCAGGTTGATTTTTTTTTTTTTTTCCATTTATAGATGGCCTCCCTTCACACCTTATAGCCATCCTCTCACTCCAATATGTATTTTTTTTATTTATTTATTTTTTATTTATTTTATTTATTTTATTTATTTATTTTTATTTTTTTTAATAGAGAGAAAGAAAGAAAAGAGAAAGTGAGACAACAAAACAACAATTATCCACAAAAAGAGCACAAGGCAAACACACCAAACCTCCGTCCACAATCCTGCAAAGCACATGACAGAACACAGCAACGAAACATACAAGCATAAAGACTGATAATATTCATGACCTTGCATTAGATTTCTATATATAAACATACCCATACCTACAAATATATATACAGTATACATACATATATATTTATATTCATTTATATACCCATCTACATATATCTACATATACATCCCTGCATCCATTTGTGTGTGGTTGTGAGCATGCATAAGTGAATAAGGTTCCTCCAATAGAACATTTAGTAGCGATTGTGAAGCATCAGAGATCTGTCCCCCCAAAGCCCGAGACAGACGAAAGGGCGATCAAAGCCCAAGACCCCAGGAAGGACCCCGAGCCCAGAGTCCCCAGGACCACCCGAACAGGACGAGCCACTCGTCCACTCCCCAGATCCGACCAAGGGGAAGAACCGGACGAACCCCACCAGGGACCACACACAATGACCCCCCGGGGTCAACAGCGACAAATACACAGGCCCCCGCCAGAGCCCGCTGCACCGACGTAGCCCCAGGGCCGGACACCGATGCTCGGGCACCGGGGACGCCCACCCCTCAGGCCCAGACCCGACAGGACCAGAGGACCCGAGCCCCACCAGGCAGCCACCAGGCCGAGCCGACCAACGCCCAAGCGCCCAGCCCCAGATAGTGAGGGTCCCAAGCACGCCCGCAGGCAGAGGAACACCCACCAGGGGGCCACGTGGCAGGAGCGCGACACTAGGTAGCCTCAGAAGTATCAGAGAGGGGGCAGTCCAAGTCCCAGCCTGACACTTAAACATTCATACACAGACACACTCATTTAGACCCACCCTCATCCTCACCCTCAGTCATAGAAAGACAAACAATAACGACACGCTCCAATCATAATCCCGAAGCACACTCTATACCCCCCAGGTCCAAGACATGTACCTGCTCCCTACATGGGGCAGCCCACATCCAAACCCAGGAGGTAGGCCCATTCATTCTGGGGTGGAGAGTAGCAGACATCCAAGATCCGGCCCACCCCGCGCCCCGCCGACAGGACAGGGCAGGACACTCGAGCCCAAGCAGCCCCAGGGGGAGCGCACTGCCAGTCCCGCCCACGGCAAACCCGCAGGCCCCGAACCCCCCCACACCCCAGCACAACCCCTGACGGCCCACCCCCAGAATGTCCGCCAGGCAACCAGGGGGGTAAGAGAAAAATAAATAAATAATATATATATATATAAATAAATACATAAATAAATAAAATTGAAATTAACAAATCAAGACCCCGACACACACACCCCCGTCCCCAAATGTACTGTTGGTGAGTGTTGTTCTAAAGTGTACTTAAAAAGGAAAGAGAAGGAGCAAAGGCTGGCATTGTACCAGTTTCCCCTCCACTCCAACTCTAACCCAAGCCCTAATTGTCTAAATGCATAATGTTGAGTGAGCATAGGCATGGGGGTGAGATTGGTGTCATCCCGCCACCCATAGCCATAGTGCTCAATCCATTCCCTATATGTGACTTTTATGAAGAAGTTTATGAATGAATGTCTAAAGTGTATATAAAATTGAGTCCCAGGTGTTCTGAACAACAGAGATGTAGAACCATTGCAGCACACCCGAGACTCAAATTCCCTACATGTATTAATTTAAGATGAAGAGGGCGGAGGTGCGTGTTGAGGGATGGGGAGAAAAATATCTGCAGGAACAGTGCTCCCACAGCGAGTCAGCTCCCCCGCTGACCCTGCGTACCCCCCCAGCTCGCCAAGGTCCACCCAAGGAGCGAGGAAAAAGAAACACCTCTCCGACCGCCAGGCCATTGAGCCAAGACCAGAGAGGGACACGGCCCCGAGGGCCGCCAACAGCAGAACCAACAGCCCACACCCACCAGGGCCGCCGTGACCCCTGCGAACCGCAGTCAGCCCGCCGTCCAAGAGGACACAAAATCCCACATGGACGACACGGCCAAGAGCGCCCGCCCAACCGCCGACAGAGCCAGGAAGCACCAAGAACAGGCCCCAACCAGGGCCCGCACACCGGCCAAGCATAGTCCAAGACCATCATCAAGGACATCCACTCAATCCCCACCCCAGAAGAAATACTACACCCACCCTTCATATTAACAACTTTCAGAACACATAACACATTAGACACCCAGGCTGGGTTTGCCCGCCCCCTCCCATTGGCCACCAGTCACGCCCCCAGACACCCACCCCCCAGCATATGAACCCCCAACCCACCAGCGAGCCGAGGGCCCCCGGCCAGAGCCGGGCACCAGAGCGCCAGTCAGCCCATGCCCGGCGACCCGCCCACCAGAGCCCACGATCCCCGATCCCCACCAGGCCCAAGCCCGGGGACGACACGTCCCCAGAGTCCCAAGCCCCCGGCACCCGCCCCGAAACCACCCCAGCACAGCCGGGTCACCGACCGGCGACCCATGACTGCCGCCACCGACCACCCGAGGGCCCGCATGCCGCCCCTAGCAGATATCCCCCAGAACCCCCCCGGTCCTCCCCAGGTCGAAGACAGGGTCCTCCCCGCCCAAGCAGCCCCAACCCCCCGGTGCCCCAAACCCCAACCTCCCCCCCCTCCAGCCCCAATGCCCCACAAGGCCACATCCCAGACCCCCCACCCTCACTACGTAACGGAACCGATCAAAGAGTGCCAAATAGATTGATCCAATGTGTCGGCAGATGCTGTTTCAAGACTAATATGATCTAACAGAAGATTTTTATACTGATTAATGCTAAGATTATTTTTATTTTTCCAATTTACGAGTATGGTTTTCTTTGC
>JBBPBX010021819.1:0-42008 GCA_038048925.1 Garcialebias charrua | reverse complement strand
TATATATATGTAATATATATATATATATATATATATATATATATATATATTATCATTCAACTATGTTCGTTTTTGCAAAATAAATTATAAATATATTAAAATTTCATTACACGTTATGGTAATTTTGTCGCTGTGACACGCCCACATAAATCCGAGAACTTCCGCAATACGTCACTGTGACGTACGGAGATGAGACGCTGCTCAGTGCGCACCTTGTAAACAACATGGCGACCGATACAGAACCGGACGAATTTAGCAATCTGAGTGAAGAATAGAGCGATTTTTATTCAGTTTGGAAAGCCAAAGTTATTTCAGGGGGTTAAACAATAAACAGCAGGTTCTAATTTATGTCTGCAGCCGTATTTATTGAAGCCTTACCAACGAGGAAGCAGGTGGCAAGCCGCGACTTGTGAGGACAGAGGACGTGATGGAACCCGTTCTTGTCATCCACAGAGCACTGATACTGCTTTAATTAATGTATCTAATTATTCAACATTACTTATAGTTTAAAAAAGACGAGTCCCTTTGAAGCATCTCTTTTATTTTCTATGTTTATTCTAACGTTATGTGCAAGTTTTACTGCACTGAATCATTGCATCAAAAACGAAATTTCATTCAAATTCTGTCTAAATAACATCACTACATTTTCATCAGGGTGTGCAGTACTTGGTTTCAGCTGTAATAATCAAAATAAAACAATATTTGATATTCAAATTTTTTTTGTTTGTTGCATATTTAGATAATGTTATCAAGTTTTTTGTGGTAATTTCTGCTACTTTGAGCAACCATCCTGCTCAGCTGATGTGAGTGCTTGTCTTTGAAGTTTTCATCCTTCATTGTGGTTCCTGCAGGGACGTGTCCTCGGTCGCGGTGCTGATGAACTATGACCAGTCTGAAGAGTGAAGTGGACGCTTGCAGCCAGAGCACGCTGGAGTGTGTAGAGATGGGAAAAACGCTGCAGCTGAGCAGGTGACATTATGTCATCCATCCATCCATCATGTGTACATCCATCTTTCATTATCACCCACCCATGCATCCATCCATCATCCATCCACCTATGCATGCTCCATCCACCCATCCATCCACCCATCCATCCATCTTTTGGCAAAAAAACTTTAAAGCAAAGTCCAGATCAGGGATTAAGAAGGGGAATTTAATACATATGTGTCAAATACAAAACAGTCCGGCGCCAGGCAGACAACGCGCCTCGCGTACGCTGTCGTAACATTTGAGCTTCGCGCGTACATGGTACGCTTGTGCCTCTGCGTACGGTTGGCGCACGGACGGCGTACGGCCGAACGCAGAGCTCTGAAAGGGGTTTTATTTAGATTCCTCTAAAACCCCAATTCCAAAAAGTTGAGACTTGGTGTAAAAGACTAATAAAAGTGATCATTTGCAAAACGGAGGCAATTCTGGATTTGATAGCAGCTCAGTCGCTGAGACGGGGCTGACGGAAGGTTGTAAAAGTGGATCAATCTAGAAACAACTGGAGCATTTGACCTTTTCTATTAACTGGCAACAGGTCACTAAGAGGACTGGGAATAAAGAGAATCCTTTTACAGAGACAGAATCCGCCAGAAGTAAAGATGGGCAGAGGTTCTGTTCAAAGCTGCATCTAAAACAATTTCAGAATGTGGAACGTTCTGTTTGTGCACAAAGGACAAAGCTGAAAGTCAACATTGGATGGCTGTGATCTTTGGACCCTGAGAGGCTGCTGCATTAAAAACTGGTTCTGTTCTGGACCCCCACTGCATGGCTTCAGGAACATCTCCACAACTCATTAATATAACTTGTTTCATTCTATAAATGCTGGTCGAAGCTCTATCGAACTTTAAAAATAAAATAAAAAATCCATGTGAGCCAAAGCTCGTATAAAATGGCAAAGTGGAAACTGTTCTGTGGTCAGTTTAATGGAAATGTGAACATTTTCACATCTGTATTAAAAAGGAAAGGTTCTTTCATGAGTGCACAGTTAAAAAGCCTGCTTCTCTGATGGTATATGGGTGCATTAGTCTGACATGGCAGCATTCACATCTAGAGAGGCACTGTCAGTGCAAAAAAAAAAAAAGCTTTAGAACAAATACTCTCTTTTTCAGAAAATATCTCACAGCTAGATGTTTCTAGACTGCTTACTGTCTCCATTTCTACTTTGTAGTAGAGTCCAGGCGCTGGATGGACTCTGTCAGTCTGGTGAACATCGGGTGGAGACCGCTGCGCTGGATCCATTGATGCTGCAGAAGCCATGGAAAATGAAAACATGAATTAAAAACAAAATAAAATTAGCCACAGCTCTGTCACGATAACACATTTTGCTGGGCGATTAATTGTCTCAGAAATTATTGTGATAAACGATAATATTGTTTGAAATTTGACAATAATTAGTAATTATTGTCAAATTTAAGTTTAATTTGTTTTGTGTGTAGTACCTTTTATTGACCACCGTATAAGACTGTTTGAACTGAAGGATGGATAGTGAGGGCGCGAGCAGCATGTCTCTTTAAGAAAAATGGGAGGAAGGCCCCTTGACTGACATGGGCTGTCTCTCTTCAGTTCTCAAAATGGCGGAAGCTCGGTGTGGTTTGAGCTCTTTAGCATTTTTCACACAAAGTTTTTAATTAAAAACTCAGTAAACAAGTTCTCAGCTTCTTTTTGCAGAGAAAAACAACTTTTTACACGAAGGCACGGGTTTTAATTGTGAATTTTGGAGCTTCGACAAGACGGAGGTTTTTCCCCGAGGTCGGCCTGTTAGCTTAGCTCGTGGCTTAGCTTCTTAGCTTAGCTGATTTAACAGTCCAAAAGTGTCTAAAAAAGCTAAGTCTGGTCCTCTGGACATTCAAAAAACTAAACAAAACAAAGCAAAAAAAAAATGTAGAAACGTTTCGTCTTTCGTCCGAAAGACTTCCTCAGTCTGAGATGCTGTATTCAGCTCAGTCTTATAAATAGCACCCCTCACAGTGGATCAACCAGTTGGCTGATGACAGCCGAAACCAGCTGCTCACATGATCAAGGAGGACCATCAGCCTAACGATGGACAACAGACGAAACATTTCTACATTTATTTATTTATTTATTTATTTATTTTATTTTTTTAATGTCCAGAGGACCAGACTTAGCTTTTTTAGATTTTTCTACCTGGATTATTGAGCATGCATCAGGGTAGTCCAAAAGTGTATTTTTGGATTGTTAAAATGGATTTTAAGGAGAAAAGAAAAAGGGAGGGGTCAGTGAAGAGCACCAGAGTTGAACTTTTTGTCATCCAGTGTCTTCAGTAGAAAGAGAGAGACATGAAGAAACGATAAAGCCGATAAATGAAAATGAGGTCGATAATTTTCATTTATCGTGCGATTCATTGTTTATCGTGACAGGACTAATGAGCACGTCCTCATTTTCCTTCACACCTAAATCAAACAATGAAAATGTGAGCGTCCTCTAAACATCTAGAGCAAGTCATAAAACCAGGGGAAATGTTTCTTTAGCAGACTCTGAAGGGACTGTCTTTAATGTAGAACATTTTTTATAAATCAATCTGTGAACTATTTACTCCTATTGAGTTTATATCAAACAGCATTTAATATAATCTTTTTGTTGATTGTAATTCTTTTTGTTCACTTTCTTCCTAAATGAATGGGCAGACAGACAAAATGACAGTCTGCAGTTGCACGAGACCATTCTTGGCCTTGTTGTGGTTGTTCATCCAGTCTGGGTGTTGGCTGAAACGTTTGTATGAAACAGGAGGATGGACTTTTTAATTCACGGCCATCCTTGAAGAGCATTAAAATCTAAATTGTTTTAATAACAGCAATTTTAATGAATCTGAACCCCTCCACCAGACTGGAAAATATGCCCTGTGAGCCAGAAGTGGCCCATGGACCAGCACTTGGTGTACATTAGACTATCTCCTGATTATTTTACTAACTTTATTTTTCATTTAGGTTTTTCCACTTTATCTTTTGTGAAGAAATGAACACATATAATACTTTGTAGCACTTTAAAATGAACAAACTGAACATTTTCTTACTGGACGTTTGTAAAGGCTCATATTTTAGTAGTTTTAAAATTATGTTACATTAAATACATTTCTTTAATTTAGTGTCACATCATGTATTGGATATTCCCTCAATAGAGCAAACAGTTGTCTGCCTGCATGTTGTAACCATAGATACAATATTTATTTTGCTGCTTATGTAAATTCCTTATAAATTAATCCTCAGTACTTCTTCTGTCAGCAGATACTCATTTTGTTTGTACAGTGAGCTAATCGAAAAAAGTAACAGCTCTCAAAGGCAAAAACGTATTAAAGTTGGATTATTTAGTTGAACTTACCTTTACTGTTTGCAATGAACGGTTTTCAGGAAATGACGCTGAAATGTTTGTTCACACTTTATTTAAAGTCAAAAGTAAACAGAATTCAAGTTTATTTTTGAGTTTCAGCTCTGCAGCTGAACATTCCATAAATCCCATGGATACACTTTAACGGAAGATTATTGTTTGAATTGATTGTTTGTTTTTGAAAAAAGGGGCAGATAAAATAAGATTTTTTTTCTTTCTGCCACCTTTCATTTTATGTTTTCTTTTAATAATATGCAAAATGGTTTCTTTTTTTTTCTTTTTTTTTAATGTCAAATGAATAAATTTAATTTAAAAAAAGTGAAATTTTCCCAGGAGAAGTAGAAATTGGGTGATGTAGATCAAGTCCTTAGCTATGTTTACATGGGCAAAATTTTGTGACCGGATTGAAATGTGCTCTGATTGCATAATTAGATAGTACCAGAGGCGGCTCCAAGGGGGAGCTAGGGTGTGCTATAGCCCCCCCCTGGAAAAGTCACAGCACCCCCTAAAGCTAGATTTATCCTCGACGCCTCGCACAGCGCGCGAGGGTGCACACGCCAAAAGTGATGCAATATCACAGTCCCCGACACTGACTTTCACTTAAAATGTTTTGCCCATCAACAAATTTATCCAATCTATTAACAAATAATTTTTCTAAAATTTTTGAAAACTGTGGCAACAAGGAAATTGGTCTATAATTAGTAAATGCACATTTATCACCATTTTTAAAAAGTGGAACAACCTTAGCTACACTTTCATTCTATCTGAGAATGTTCCTGTCGAAAAAGACAAATTACATATATATGTAAAAGGGACAATAACATGACTCATTATATCTTTCACAAACATCATATCCATGTCTGCCCAGTCTTTAGATCTCTTGTCTGAAAATTTGTTTACTAGATTCATTATTTCTTCTTTGTCTGTTCCTTTCAGAAAAAAACTATTTACACAACCATTAATTGAAGAGTTCACATCTCCATCCACTTTAGGTATTTTAGTTGCAAGGCTAGTTCCAACATTGACAAAATAATCATTAAAGCCATTGACAATTTCTTTTTCATCATGGATTTCCTCATTGTTCACCAAAAATACTTTGAAATACCCGTTTTCACCTTGTGTTTTTTCAGAACACTATTCATTACAGTCCATGTTGCTTTCATATTACCGTTACTCTTATGTAGTAAATCACTATAATATTCCCTCTTTTGTTTTCTTATAATCCCTACTAGTTTATTTTTATATTTCTTATATTTTTCTTCTGTCTCTAATGTTCTAGTTTTCAGAAAACATGAATACAAATAATTCTTTTTTTTTACATGCATTTTGTAATCCTTTCGTCAGCATGGTTTCTTAACAAAATCTTCTCTCATGCAATTTTGTGACATACAGTTTTTCATACAAAGCTTCCAAAATATTCATAAACTTATCATATGATTTATTAACATCATCAACATACACATCATCCCAATTTTGTTTATCTAAGTCTTCTTTTAATTTATCCAAGGCATTTTTAGATGTATTTATTATTTTTATCTTTCTTGTGTTTGTTTCTGTATTGATTTGATCTTTGGAATAGATCACAAAAACTGGTAAGTGATCACTTATATCAGTCATTAAAATGCCACCTAACACATCCCCATCTGTTATATTCTAGAAAATATTATCAATTATTGTTGCACTATGTGTTGTAATTCGTGTTGGATTAGAAATCAATGGGTAAAGATTTAAGCTGTTCATTGAATTCATGAATGTACAGATGTTATTAGAATCCGTTTTACTCATATATTGATATTAAAGTCACCAGACAAAAAATATTTTTACTACAACTCTTTTCTAAGAGCTCTATAATTTTATCAGTAAATAATTCCACACTTGAACTTGGTGATCGATACACACAACACGCTATGATGTTTCTATCATTCTTATTTATTATTTCTATTGTTAACATTTCCATTAGATTATCAACAACTGTCGACATTTCACTAATTACAGTAATTTGTATTTTATACAATTTTTCACAAATGAAGCCACTCCAACACCTCTTTTATTGTTTCGGTTCATATAATGTAACTCATACCCTTCAATATGAGCATCATTTATGTTTTCCTCATTTAACCAAGTCTCTGATAGTGCTATTAATGTAAATGTTCTATTGTTCCAGGTAATCTGTTATCTTTGATATATTAGCGTTTATGCTTCTGCTATTGAGATTAATAATAGAGAGGCCTCCATTTGTCATATTAATATCGTTAAATTGTTTTTCATTATAATATTCACTATATTTAATAACTGGAATGAAATTTGTGTTAATAACATCTTCAACATTATATATTTTGGATTCTGAGTCTTCATACATTGTCATATTTCAATGTATTTGTACATTAGATTGTTTATGTTGTCAAAATTATTATTATTTTTTGTGTGAGTTATTGTCAATGAATTATCGTTTATCATTTTCTGAGTTTATCTAAGTCTATCCAAGTCTTTCAACTCCTTTATTATTGTAGCCTGTGACCCTTCATTAACCTTAATCCATATATTTCTGTTTCTTGTCCACGTAGATACTATTTTTTTTGTTTTCTTAGCAATCTTGCTTCCCGTGCAATATTACTATTTTTTTTGTAAGATGTTCATTTATATAAACTTTTGTTCCTGTCAATTTCCTGGCTTGCATTAACACATTATTTCTTACTTTCCTGCTCATAAATCTTACAACTATTGCAGGTTTTGATTTGTCCATTTTTGTAGGCAGGGTGTAACAAATTGAAATGTCCTTGTGATCCACGCCGATGTCCTTGTCCTTCAAAAATGTCACCACTTGTTTCTCTAATGTTAGCAACTCTTCCTGTGGTGCATCCTCTGTTGTCTCTGAACCAGTGAGAGCTTTTTTATATGACCGGGGTTTAACTTCCAGTCCGGTAATCACTATGTTTTCTTGTCTTGCATTTTGCTCTAGTTCATTGACTTTTTTTTCAAGTTCATCTATTTTTTTGTCCTTGTTGCTTATTAGAAGTTTCAGTTGTTTCACTTCCTCAAACAAACCCATCAGGAGGGTTGTTTGAGATGTCAACTTCGTCAGTTCATCACTCATAAAGTTTAAAGATCTTTTTATATCTTCCATATCTCCAGAATTATGTTCCAGTGGTTCTTTATTTTTAGATTTAGACATTACTTACAGCAGTTTTCCGCTTGATGGCAGCAGTTCCCTATTTTTCGAGTAACCCACCAGACACCCACGTCAGCTGCGGCGAAATTTCTGACCTAAACGTTCAGAAAATAGTTCAAATTCAAACACATTAACTGATGAAGTACAGGAAAGAGAAAAAAAAGGCTGTTTACCTAAAATTCAGCTGGTCAAGAAACTTTAAGCTAGAAAGAAACCGAAGTTCAATATCTATGGCTCTGTCAATTTCTTGACGTACGGTAACTATGGAAACAGGCCGGGGAGCTCAACGGGCTCTGATCGCACGTAACGAGCGTCCATATGACGTATTGACGTCACTTCCTGCGCGCGCGCGAACAAGCTAAGCTAGCAGCTAACAACGAAGTCCCTGAAAATCATCGAAGGACTAGACATTTTTACGTTTTGCCTTCTAAAAATGCTCGTGTCCACTGGCGTTTAGCTCTTCCTGTGGTGTGTAGTTTATTTTATGGAGCATTCAGATGCCGTTTCCGCTCTGCAGTGAAGTTTTCTCGGTTGTTGACGTTGATAATGGATGTGTTTTCTTCGTGCTAACACGCCACTTTTTCTCGGATGTTTCGCTCTGAACTGTGTATTCGAACCCGCCGTTCGCTTGGACTCGGCGTTAAGCCAGTTTGTGATGAAGCTGCAGTGCTGTGCGGAGGTTGTGAGTCACTTGCTCCCCGCGTATGGGATGAGAGGTCGGGGTAAGGGGGTGCGAGCGCTGGTTTCCATCGGGAAGCACATGGACAAGTCCAGTCAACACAGCCATGTTTACATGATGATCTGCACGGCCAAAGACAGGACAGGGTCCAAATATAAGGTGAGTTTGAGCTGCTGTTTCTGGCACAGCACTCCGTGTCCTCTTTATTTGACTCTTTTATTTACATCTGGGTGTTTGAGTTTTAGTTCTGGGTCGTCTGACTAAATAGCATTTCACATTTTATTTAAAATCAAGGGCTAATACATAAAAAAAGAGCCATAATGTCTGAATAGGAGTCTTTAGACAGTTTAAACAGTAAGATGATCCAAATTGTGTATGTTAAACTTCAGGCCCCTGGGCCTGAAATGGCCCTTGTTACAAATGTTTCAGGCCCACAAGATAATATTGATCAAGCCTCGTAAAAGTACCTTTAAAATGTGATATTCGTACTTAATCTGTTTGTTCTATAGTCTGTATATTAACGTTTATATTTTGAAAGTCAGTGTTTTATTCAGTGGCACCTCTTTAAAATGATCCCGACAGTGTTTGAGCATGAAAACAATACGTGATGTCATTTCACTTGGTAGTGTTGAGTCAGATCACACTTGTTTTCATTATTTATTGTCTTTAGTGCATCAGCTTGGAATGACGACTGGTGATGAAGATTTTTAATTTGAAAATCTTCCACCAAGGGCTCACAAGAACCCTGTAGCTCTATGTAAAAGGTCTTTAAACCTGTTTGTTGACCAAAAGTCGCTTTTACATCTGTCAAGACTTGTTCAAGGAATGAATCAGTCTTGATGAAATGTTCCTTCATGTCTGCCTAGCCTTTAGTTGTGAAAAAAAAAAAAGATTTCCCCCACTGCTTATGTTGCCTCTCTTATGATTATCTATTGTTGTCCATTGTTGTCATCATTCTTTGTTGAAACCAGGTCTCTCTTGTAACATATTGTTGGATGTAACTGGGACCCTGTGTACATAATCTTGTTTCATCACATGTACCACATGTGGTGCGAATGACAATAGAGAATCTCTGACGAAATGAGTCCTTGAGGCTCAATGGGATTAACCAATAAAGGTTGAATGAATGTTTGCTCATTTATCTTTCAGCTGAAGGACAACATCGAAAAGTTCTTTACTTGGTTTGTGGAAGAAGGCAAGGCAACTGTAAGGCTAAAGGAACCAGCTGTTGACATTTGTTTGAGCAAGGTATGTCATTGTACATGTTGTTACTGACCAGTTGAAAAAAGTATTTAAGTTCACGTCAGAGTGTTCACATGCTCATTTATGTACCACAGACACCAAAACTGACTTTTTTCTTGTTGAAAAGCTTTCTTTTGTTTTATCTGTTGCCATACTAAAAAATAAAACCTGACAGTCTGAAAAAAAATAAAGGTTTTTGAACTTTGAGGATTATATTATATATATACAGTATACTGTACTGTATATGTACAGGTGGTCCCCGACTTACGAGCGCATCGACATACGAGGTTCCGGACTTACGAGCTGACTAACGAACAGTAAAGTTGTACAGAACATACAGAAAATACAGCACTGGTATGTGTTTTTAGATGAAAGTGTGTTAGCTAACAGTTTGTAAACAAGTTTCTGAGCATGTTTATGAACCAGTATGTACGTTTGTGTTGAAAAACGAGTGTTCGTAGTAGCGCTAGCATACATTTTCCGACTTACGACCGAAAATCCGGACTTACGAGAACACGTGTTTCGTGTTCCGACATACGAGATTTCGTCTTACGAGATAGTCGGAGGAACGGAACTCACTCGTAAGTCGAGGACTACCTGTATAGAGCTCAGAGACTACCGGTACCTTCAAATATCCAAATGTATTTTGTAAAAAGATCAAACTGTTACAATCTTAAGGGGACAGATATANATGGTGTTTTGAGGGGTGGGAATTATGTAAATGACCTCTCCGCGAGCACGCGCAGGTGGATAGAAAAGGTGGGATTCATTATATGTGATAGATAGATAGATAGATAGATATAGATTTATTTGTCCCCTTAGGGAAATTAATTTGCAACATTTGTCAGCAGGCATTGACATAAAGGACATACTTATACATACATACATGACATCATCATCCATCATTACAGCAAAGGTGTTTCAGCTCAGTAATTCATGATACCTTAGTATTATTTAATGATTTAATTGCTTGTGGTATGAAAGAAAATTTTGTTCTGTTTCTTGAGAATAAAGGAAGGCCATACCTTCGCCCTGAAGGAAGCAACTCAAATGAAGATCTTAGGGGATGTGTGTCGTCTGCTATAATCTTGTTTGCCTTCCTCATAACTCTGTCCATGTATATCTTTTCCATACTTGGCAGAGTGGTCCCTAACAGTTTGCTGGCTGTAGTTACTATACTTCTCAAGGATTTCTTCTGAGCCTCTGTAGCATTGCCAAACCAACAGATGTTACAAAACGTTAAAATACCTTCAATAAAAGCAGAATAAAACATTAAAAGCATTGAGTTATTGACTCTAAAAGTACCCAGTTTCTTTAAAAAATACATCCTCTGCTGAGCCTTAGTGCAAATAAGGTCAGCCCATGAGTCCCACTTTAAGTGACAGTCCAGAACCACGCCCAGGTACTTGTAGCACGAGACAGTTTCAATCTTCTCTCCATTGATGGTTGTTGGAGAGAATGACTGAAGCTTCCTGAAGTCAATAGTCATTTCTTTTGTTTTGTTTGTGTTCAGAACCAGTTTTGATTGTTTGCACCAATTAATGAAGAAGTCCAGAACTGGTCCGTGCTCTTCTTCCTTGTCGTTTAAAAGGCTTACCAGGGCAGTGTCATCAGCATATTTAATTAAATGTCTATTTGGGAAAGTACTTCTGCAGGAGTTTGTGTACAGAATAAATAACAGTGAGGATAAAACACACCCTTGGGGAGAGCCAGTGCTGGTGGTTGTTTTGTCAGAGAGTGTTGAACCCACTCTGACCTGCTGGACCCTACCTGTTAAAAAGTCTGTAATCCATAAAACCAAGTTCTGTGAGATTAAAAACTCTTTTGTTAAGATTTCTGTTAAAATCTTTGGCTGAATAGTATTAAAAGCTGATGAAAAATCCACAAATAAAATTGTGGAGATGGCGGAGATGGGCGCCGCGAGGCGTCCAGTGCGGTAACGCAATCGAACCCGGAGAAGCCGGCGGTAGCCCCGGGGAGAGTTCTCTTTTCTTTGTGAAGGGCAGGGCGCCCTGGAATGACATTACTCCAACACTAACCCATGTGCGCACCGCATTTACACACGTTTCCTGAGAATAGAAGAGTTTGTTGAATCTGACGTGGCATGTTCGTACGAACGCTTCGTACGAACAAAAGTAGGAGAAATTTAGGATAAAAATACGAACATTTTCGTGAATGAGGGCCATTGTTTGTATTCAAGAGAATGGTCAAAATAGAATTGTTAAAAAAAATATACGAATGGAGTTTAATGAGAAATGTATGAGAATTAGAAAATCAAATGAGTTGTTCATTTTGTTTTGTTATTTATAGGGGTGCGAATCTCTGTCTGGAGAATCGATTCGATTCCGATTTTTGGTGTCTAGATTCGATTCAAAATCAATGTTTGATTCAGAAACGATTTTTCTATTAAAATGGTCATAAATTTAGTTTCAGTTTTGTAACTGACAAGCTGAAAAGAATAAACAACAATGTAAACAAATGGAACATTTATTTAAAACGATAATTTTAAACTGAAAACATTAAACAACAATGTAAACAAATAGAACTTTTATTTAAAACAATAATATTAAGTTCTTTATTGTATCAAATTTTTGCATCGTTTGATATTTATACCAAAAATAGGAACAACTAATACAGGAATGGATTAAATTAAGTAACCAGTACAGTATTAGGTTAGCTTTTTGCTCTGTTACTTATAGAAGATTATTGTTTGAATTGATTGTTTGAACTTGTTTTGTTTTTGAACAAAGGGGCAGATAAAATAAGATTTCTTCTTCTTTCTGCCGCCTTTCATTTTATGTATTCTTTCATATACTATGAGATATGGTTTTATTTTCTTTATATTTTGGGTTTTAATGTTAAAAAATATATATATTTTGGGGCTTTTAGAATCGATTCTGAATTGCCAGGACTAAGAATCTAGATTCTTAAAAAAAAAATCAATTTATTTTCCTGCACCCCTAGTTATTTATAGAGAATGGTTGTTTGAATTATTTATTAGAGAATAAGGAGCAGATATAATAAGATTTTTTCTTCATCGGCTACCTTTCATTTTACAGGTAGTCCCCGATTTACGAGCGAGATCCGTTACAACGAGGCGCTCGTAAACCGGAAATCTCGTAATTTGGAACGGCCGCCACGCTTCTCGTAAGTCCGGAAATTCGCTCGTAAATTGGAACGGTTTTGCTAGCGCGACTACAAACACTCGTTTTTCATCGAAAAACTGCTTATGAGTGCATAAAAATGATCGGAAACGTGTGTCCACATGTTTAGCTAACGAACTGTGGTGAAAAAACACAGGAAAACTCAGTATTTTTTGCGTTTTTTCCAATAATTCGCCAGCTCGTAAGTCTGGAACCTCGTAGATCAGAGCGCTCGTAAATCGGGGACTACCTGTATATATACATGTATATATTTTTTTCTTATTACATATGTTAATTGTTTTGTATTTCATTATAAAACGAATAAATAAATACAAATAAATATTAACCACACTACAATTACTTCATCGGGCCACAATATTATCAAACACTTAAAGATTAAATGTTTCTCCCTTGTGCTCACAGTTTTTATCTCAACCTCATATCTTGTTCACTGAAAAGAACAGTGTCAGAATATCTAGGCCAATGAATTCAGGTTGGGTATTTCCAGGAATTTGGTCAAGCGCACTCATCCACAGGCGATTGTGTGCGTCTGCTTTTTGTATCACCGGGCCCAACCTGTGGACACATACACAGGTTACACACCTGTGACTTTATGTCTTTGTAGGCCGATGCAAACGGCTTGAAGAGCTTCCTGGCAGCAGCTCGACTGGCGGACCGAGGCGGTGACACAAACAGCCTCCATCTGTCCACGCTCGCTCCTGTTCGGGCCAGAGATGTAGAGCAGCCAAAGAAGAAGCTCGCCATCATGTCCAAGAAGGATTACCCCCTCACCTCCAGCTTTCCTTACACTCTGGAGCAGCTGCAGGTCTCGTACTGTAGACTGTCACGAGTGGACATGCGCATGCTGTCCCTCAAAGGTGATGCTTTCCAACACTTGCTGTTTAGACCATCGTCTTGTTCTGTATCCTGTCACCACCGTACGGTTGAGCTTGACTGTATGTTGGTGGTTTTATTCTTTGCTTTTTGTTTTTACAGCTCTGCGCAGGCTGGATCTTAGCAACAACCACATCAAGAAACTCCCTGCCACCATCGGTGACCTCGGTTGTCTCTCTGAGCTCGTCCTTCACAACAACCACCTGGAGGCCTTCAGTGAAGCCCTCTGCCTGTCCACGCTGCAGCGGACACTCCAGGTGCTGGACCTCAGTCAGAATCGACTGCAGTCGCTCCCCGTGCAGTTTTGTCGACTCAAAGAGCTGGTCCACCTCAAGCTGGACAACAACAAGCTCGTTGGTTTGCCGTTCCACGTCGGCCGCCTCACAAAGTTGAGGTTCCTGTTCGCTGCACATAACCAACTCACTGCTCTGCCCTGTGACTTTCGTAAGCTGAGTCTCGAAAGCCTGGACCTGTTTGGAAATCCGTTTGTGCACCCCAATCCTCTGGACCACACAATGCAGCTCACTTTTCCCCTTCCGCTACAAGAACTCGCCTCCAGAGCTGTGGCTGAGCTCAGGTTAGATTTTAACTCCCACAGTTACCATTAGGGGTGCAGGGGGAATTTTTTTTTTTTTTTTTAAGAATCTAGATTCTTAGTCCTGGCGATTCAGAATTGATTCTAAAAGCCCCAAAATATATATATTTTTTACATTAAAACCCAAAAGATAAATAAAATAAAACCATATCTCATAGTATATGAAAGAATACATAAAATGAAAGGTGGCAGAAAGAAGAAGAAATCTTATTTTATCTGCCCCTTTTTTCAAAAACAAAACAAGTTCAAACAATCCATTCATACAATCATCTTCTATAAGTAACAGAGCAAAAAGAGTAACTTTTCACAATCTACAAATACTGTATCTAGAACATTAAACACTTAGCTAAAAGTTTTAGTATTTTGTTAACAATTTAGTTTTGATCATTTTTTTAAACATAATCACAGAGTTTACATCTTTAACATCATTTCCCAAACCATTCCACAATTCCACTCCCTGTATTGAAATAAACCGTCCCTTCAAACTAGTCCTATGCTTTGCAAAATTTTCAGTTCCCTTTAGACTGTAGCAGCTTTCTCGCTTAACAAAATACATTTGAAGGTAGCATATTCTTATGAGCCCTAAACATTACTAACAAAATATTATAGTCCACCAAATCATAAAACTTCAGTACTTTCAGTTGTTTAAATAATTTTAATGCATTCCTGTATAATTTGTTCCTATTTTTAGTATAAATATCAAACGATGCAAAAAAAATTGATACAATAAGGAACCTAAAATTATTGTTTTAAATGTTCATTTGTTTACATTGTTGTTTATTCTTTTCAGCTTGTCGGTTACAAAACTGAAACTAAATTTATGACCATTTTAATAGAAAAATCGTTTCTGAATCAAAAAATCGTTTCTGAATTAAAAAAATCGATTTTGAATCGAATCGTGACACCAAAAATTGGAATCGAATCGATTCTCCAGACACTGAGAGATTTGCACCCCCTAGTTACCATCACCTTTGTTCCTAAGCTCTCACAGCGGACAAACTAATGAACTTATTGTTTTTTATTTCACTCCCAGGATTCCATATGGCCCTCACCTCATTCCTGCCCACCTGTGTCGAGACCTTGAAGTATCCAAAACGTGCGAGTGTGGCTGTCTCTGCATCAACTTCTACATCAAGACAGCGGTGCGCATGAACCTGCACCAGGTCTCTCACACGGTTGTGTTGGTGGACGGCATGGGGGGCACAGACGCGCCTGTGCAACAATATTTCTGCTCCCTCTCCTGCTACTCCGAATTTTTAGATAATTCTCTCCAGCGAGGCATAAGATGAGAAAGCAGACGTGTTCGACCCAAATCCATTATAACATTTAGAAAACGCTGTGGCAGCTGGTGTTGGTCGTGTTACAAGACGTTGCAGGAAGCTACATTTAGAGAATGAAAAAGAAGGTTGCTTGTGTTAGTTACCATTTGTTTTCATGGTGGTGTCTTTAAATGACTGGAGATAATGGCGTCGGTGAAACTTTGCTTTTAAAAGTGCTTGAAGCAGCTATTTGTACACTAAACTCAACGTAGGACCTGCTCCATTTGCACCAGACTGACTAATGGAGCGACTCAAAAGTTCTGTGCTGCTGCTGAGTTTTACATGTTATTTTGTTTTTGTTTTTTAAGAACAGACTGCAAGTTCTCCTAATGAGCTTCTTTCCAACAGGGGAATAAAGAAACAACTTTCTCAAGCACAGTGCGTCGGCGTCTATGAGCCGAAGCTAAGAGGATTTGGTTATTACTGCGCTAAAGACCTTGAATTTTTATAAATGCATAAAAAATAAAAGTATTCATTGTCATCCGTTTAGTAGTTAACATTTTTAGTATAATAGCTACAGGCAAATCGTGTTTCTGCCTGAGCCAGCCAGGGTGCAGAATCTTCAGAAGTTTTGAATTTGATTGATTGTCTCGTTGTTTGTGGTGCTCCAGACAACACGGTGGAGTTGTGTAGGACTCCACCACAGTGTTGCAACAATATCCCCTCTGTGAAAACGTGAAAAAAGTGAGGAGGAAAAGGTAAATGTAAACTCAAATCATATCTATTTCAATCTGTCATGGGCCTAGATGGTGACAAATGTATGCAACCCTTTGAATTTGACACTACGAATTATTCTTCTGAGTCCTTTAAAGGTTTTTTTCAGTTACCGGTAACCTTCAAATCAGTTTGGGAAAAAAGTGGCAACAAAACATTAATTTTTTTTATGAGACTGCATACAGAAAATCAAAGTGGATATTAAGCTAGGGTAAGACAAAAAAAAAAAGTGAAATTGTAGTTTACAATCTGCAATAATAATTTACAACTACGCCCAACGTGATGCTACGCTCAACGTGATGAACTGGAGCCTATCTGGAGATGGGTTGACTCCAAAGCTTAATCAGTTGTAGATGTACATCCAGTACTTTTTGAGTTTCGTTCAAACCTATTCAGTGGTTCGTGAGATTTAAAAATAAAATAAAAATCCCAACACAAACTCAGGCAGTTACGGTGAACACAATAATTTAAAACCAAACAGACTTTTAATGTTTTATTCTTTCTTTTTCTGGAGTCCACGACAAAAAAAAATCCCGTTCTTTTACGTTTTTCTTTTTAAGAATAATTTTAATTTACTGTAGCCTATTTAATGTTACTCCCCCAAAATTGTGAGTCCCATCTAAACACTTCCGTATACCCTGATGTCCAGAGTTAGCTTTTTTTTTTTACTTTTCCGTATATTTTTATTTTAATAAATACGGCGTAACATAGTTATAGTTATCAAGTGTGCAGCATTTAATAATTTTTATAATTTTATTATAGTTTATGCGCATACATCTTGGTGTAAATTTAAATAAAAATTTCGGGGGAAGAGTTTTATTGGCGCACCGTCGAGCTCCCCGGCGCGTTTCCATGGTTACGTCAACAAAGCGAACTTCCGGTTTCTTCATCCAAGTTTCTTGACCAACTAAACTTTAGGTAAATAGCCTTTTTTTCCCCATTTTCATGTACTTCATCAGTGAATGTGTTTGAATTTGAACTATTTTCTGAATGTTTAGGTGATAAATTAATTCAACTCGTAGTTTCCTGTTCAAACAACATGGAGGGGGTCGGAGCTGAGCTTCACGCGCTGCAGCTGACCACGGATGAAGTGGACAGGTTCACCAAGGCTTTCAGGGACGGTCAATTCAGAGAGATGTTGTGCGACTACGCTCAGGAAATATCCGACCCCGCGAACAGGAAAAAGTACGAAGAGGAAATCAAACTGTTGGAGCAAGAAAGAGGAAACTGCGTGGAGTTCATCCACCCGACGCCATTCAGCGTCATCAAAACGAGCGCAGCTGGAAAGCAGACATGCTTCATCAACATCTGCAGCAACGAGAAGGTCGGGAAGCCTGATTTTAAGAGTGCTGTGTCGCAGGATGGCCGCAGGGGGCAGTGTTGGTCTCTGCCTGTCTGTCTTGCACCTGGGAGGCAAAACACAACCCCAAAAGGTCACAAATGTGTGACCTATGACGTCATTTTCCACCCAGACACGCTGCACATGGCATCTCAGAACAAGAGCTTTATGGATATGGTGCACCGCACGGCCATCGATGAAGTCCAGGCAGCCTTTAAGGTGATTCTGGACAAAAACAACGTGAGAGAAATCAAAACTAAATACAAGGGTGCCCCTCAGCCATGTGTGATCAGAACACCTATACCTGGGTACGAAGCTAAAGGGCCCCCTGAGGAGGCAGACCCCCTCGCCTTTCCATATCCAGATGACCCAAAGCTTTCAGAGTCGCGTCTTAAAACGAACAGCGGCTTCGAGACCCAACCACAACAAGCCGAAGAGCCGACGAAGCCAAGCTACACGGTCAAATACAGATCCGTCATTGATTTACAGGACTTCAGGTGTTCTAGAGACTCTGCACGAAGCCCCAGACCCAAAGAGATCGTGATTACTGTCGACCTGCCGCTCCTGAAGGCCGTCAGAGACACCAGCCTGGAAGTAAAAGACAAAGTCCTGCGGCTGGAGTCCAGACATCCGGCCTACACACTGGAGCTGCCTTTGTCCTACCCTGTGGACGAAGACGAGGGTGAGGCCAAGTTCAACAAACAACTCAGACAGCTCACTGTCACGCTGCCTGTCCAGCCACCCCGCGGAGACTTCTCCTGCTTTGACCCCGCTACACCTGCAAATGAGGTGGAAGAGGACGAAATGGAGAGCAAAAAAGAAAAGGGACTAAGGATGGAGAAGCAGGCGTCCGCATTAGAACAAGTTCTGGAAGAAGAACATCAGAAGAGTGCAAAAGAGCTGTTTGAAACCAGTGAACAACAGTGTGGAACTGGTGAACAGGAGGAAAACTGTAAAACACCAGAAAGAGAAGGCCAAAGAAGTGAGGAGCAACTTCCACAACTACTTGAAGAGAAGAGGGAGGTGAAGAACGACGAACAACTGCAGAACAAACACAACAGAGATGAAGACATTATGTGTGACAGCTTCAATGATCTCACTCTGAACATGAACTTCTCTGCTCAGGAGGACGTCACAGCTGTTGATGAGAGAACCGAGACGTCATCTGAAGCCGGATGTCCGCACACGTCAACCTCTGATGAACTGATCCCCGAAGAGGACAGCGAAGCAGAAGGAACGTTAACGTCAGAGTCCACCTGCACAACGACAACTAACGTAAACCAGACCCATGTCGGGGACGTGAGTGTTTCTGAAGGAGGCGTGAAGTCTGCCCACATGTTTCTCACAGATGTGACGCACACATCCAGCAGTGGAGATGTCAGCGTTGTCTCTTTGAAACAGGAGGAGGATGCAGGTGAACAAGTCCTCCAGGCCCCAGAGCGTGACAAGAAGCCACCGGCAGCGACGCTGAGAGAGATGGACGCAGATGGAAACGAGACGGTGATCAGTGACCATTCCACGTCTGCAGGGTTCATCTTCCACAACAAGCTGGTGTACGAGCTGGACTGACGGGTCGTCACAGTGAGGAGCTAAAGTCAGCTTTGACTTGCTGCTTCAGTCAAATGCACAACAACATCTGTATTAAAAAACTGATTTTCATATTTTAGCTTGAACAACATGTGTTTAATGAATACCTGAAGTTTTAAGTCATTAACACAACTACAGTATAACAGATTTGTTGTTCTTGTGTTTGTTGAGTTTATTAAATTTTGAAAAGAGCAGAAAGTCGTCATGTTCTTTGCTCATGTACGGTTAGTGGTAAAATATCACATAATAACAAGCTCACAGTAGGAGTGGTGATATCCAAAGTTTTCAGCTCCAGTCATAATGCTGTTCAAGGATTTTAGTGTTTTTGCATACAGAGACTCAATAATTAGAAGTACTAAAATTTTACATTATTTATTAAATGGATGGCTCAAATGAAGAAAAAAAATCTATTGTTCTTGGGGGGGGCTACTGTTTCACCAAATTTAGAGACATTTAGTGAATTCTAAAAGTGTCAAAACACAACACAGGGTTTTTCTTAGCTCGCTTTGTATTTGAATTTAGCTGAAGTCAAAAAGTGCTCTAAATAAGATTACTACTTTCAAAACGCTAAATGTTTTTTTTTTCCTAGTATCCCACAAAAATCCAATCAACGATTCATGTCTAGTCCTCAGAATTGTTAAGATGGATGGAATATTTTTACAAAATAATTAATTTTTCCGTCAAATAAACTGTAGCTGTACAATCTGTTTGAATGTGCATGCTGAGAAATTTTTTTGCATTATTTGTGTGCAAATATTTTAAATAGGCATTTAAAAGCTCTTGCTCTCAGCTAACTGAAGTGTCCTAATAATAATATTGTGGTTGATTAAATGTTAAATGTTCCCTAAAGTATTTTTTGAAGCGGTTTACATAATATGCATGTATTACATACTTTGACCAGCAGGCGTCGCTGTAGTCCACAGCTTCGGTGGCACATGGCCAGCGATGAAGTCGGTCAGTAAGGCAGGTGGGCGGGTGTGCAGAGGCGAGCGCTGATTGGTCAGTAAAACTGGTAGGTGGGTGTGTGACGAAGCGCAGTGATTGGTCAGTGTAGCGGAAGAGCGGGGTTCGCGGGTTCTGATTGGTCGCGCCCCCAACAGTTCACGCGTCCTTCATTCAAAGAGCGTCACGAGGCCGCTGTTTATCATTTCTAAAAACATACTGTACTCAGAGTCGATAGCTAAAGTGAGAATAATTAAAAACACTCTTAGTGAATTTGCATCTTTTTATGTAATCTACAAACTACAGGAGGAATTGTTAGCTAAAATATTTAATTCAGTTTGCTGGAGTTGTGGGACTTCAGTGAATCATTCTGCCTGTCACTCCTGACTCATCAGCCTATCTGGCCCTGAAACAGTGTTTTCAGATTATCAGCTTTTATAACAGAGAGAAAATATTTTTTATTGACCTCACAGGAAGTTGCCCACAGCTTAGTAAGAATGTTTTAAAGAATCGTGAGTTTGAAGTGACCAAAAAAGGCCAAGGAGGAGTTTGTGACGCACAGAGGACGTGGGCCGACACCACTCACAGCTTCTCTGTCTCATTCTGCCGGGAAAAGGCACACACAGTACACACGGATCCCACTCTTCCCAGAACCGGATACGAGCAATATCACAAACAACAAGTATTCATTTGAACATTTTTTTTATTACAAACATGATATTAAATAATATGAAAAGGTACGGGAGGAGATACAATCAAGGCATAATCATAGTACTGCTGATTAGTGTTCATATTTACAATGTGTCAACATTTTCCCCCCAAATAAGACAAATAAATGCCTTTTCATACTAAAACAAATACATTCACGTATTATGCCAAGAAAAATGTCTCGTAGGAGAGGCAAAGAAAGGAAATGTCAAAGACCAACTTCTTACAAGGCTTTGGCAAGACAAATTATGAATAATAAAAAAGTAAACTAAGAATCTTTTAGGGAAAATACATGTACAAATGAGCAGTAGAGCAGGAAAAGTCCAGTGCTTTTTGTTGTTGGGTGTTTTTTATCCCAATGAGTAAAGAGGAGCAGTTTTTTTTTGTGCTGAGCTGCTCCCTTCGTCCCTCTGGTATTTTGGGAGTGAATAAGATGCCATTTGTTCATCGTTTACTTGGAGCCAGCAGGCACCAACACGCTCAGGGTGGCAATGGCGGGCTTAGAGGGAAGAGTTTTGCCAGCAGCCATTTTGCTCAGGTTGCGAACGTCCGCCTGCCAGGTAGGGATCTTTTTTGTGGTCATGTGACGGCGGGCATGCTTGGTTAGATGATCGCTGCGCATGAATCGCCTGTCGCACACGGGACAGACAAACTTCTTCTCGCCGGTGTGCGTCCGGCGGTGCCGGGAGAGCTCGTCGGAGCGGGCGAACCTCTTGTCGCATCCTTCCCAGCTGCAGCTGAAGGGCTTCTCGCCTGAGGGAGGGGAAACAAACAAAGAAGGAGACATGACTCAGACTGTTATAAGAACGTGACTCGTCGTCGTCGACGATACAAAACGATGAGCTCAGAGTCTGATCATCAAGAAAAACAAGACGGAGACAAACAGGATGCGACGGTCACATCCTCAAGAGAAACACCTGTGTATCCAGGAGACGCTCACCTGTGTGTGTTCGCAGGTGAGCCTTGAGATGCGAGCTCTTGAAGTAAGTCTTTCTGCAGCCTGGGAAGTTGCAGACGTAGTTCCTCCTGCGGGAAAAGTCCATTTTTGTTACGGCCGCGCTGCTGTTAGACCCCGCCGGCATGTACACAGGGGCCGGGGCCAGAGGTAGCAGCTTGGTGTGGCCCAGAGTCATGACAGTCTGAGGGCAGTGAGGTACCTGAGAGGACTGGGGGAGGACCAGCATTACAGTCCCCTGGGGCACGGCGGAGCCCACAAGCAGGGACTGCTGGACAGGGGGTGCGCTAGCTGCAGGATGGGGGAGAATGGGTGTTGAAGCAGTCCTGATTCCAGCGCTGGAGGCCTGAACTGCACCGGGGATGAAAGCCGAGATTATACCTGATTGGCTGCAGACGGGGAACATCTGGCAGATGATTTGAGGGCTGGTCACAGGAGGAGGGGACAGGGTTGGGGGCGTCGCGGCAGTGGGTGGGCTGTTTTGTAGCTGTGTGTTGACAAAAGTGGAGGTGGAGACGCTGTCCAAACAGGGGTCTGAGGGACTGTGTGAGGGCTCTGAAGGCACAAGACAATCAACAAGAGACAGAGGTGCGCTCATCTGCACCGCGTTCGCAAAACACCCCTGCTGCCGCTGCTCGCAGGCCATTCGATCCGTTGTTGTGTACCGGTACATGGCTCTCTCTGAACCGACGGCCGCTGGAATGTGGCGTTGGCAGAGGTTTGTGTCCGCGGTGTGGCGAATGACGCTGGTCGCCATGGCTCTGCAGGGCTGCGGCGGAGCAGGGAGGGAGGGGGTCTTGTCAGCGGATGGCGCCAGGTGAGATCCAGAGTGTTGCGTGGACCCTACCGCGGTGCCTGGTAAGGTCTCCACGAAGCTGGGGCTGTGCGGGGGAGTCATGCACTGCAAAGAAAGTGGTGGAAGAATTATAGTGCATCCCAGGATCACTGCAATAAAACAACTTTGCACAGATAAGCATCCCAGATAGTAAGCAGGTGCACACATGATTAATGGACACTCAGAGCTATAAACAGTGACTTTTATGACCCCGCACATGCAAAAAGTGCTCTACATGAAGGTTACCTAACAGTTTCAAAGAGTTTCTTGCTGCAACATCTGCCCACATGTCATAAACTCAACGCAGGCAACCCCTAGACTCTTCTGGTGAGTAATCCCTGGATCTTTACAGCCCATTGTCACACAGCCCGTCTGATCATATCTTACCAGAGAGGAGAGGGACACAAAGTCCTTCGGGGGTTCCGGGAGCTCCAGTGGGAGGAGAGAGTCGCAGGAGTCAGAAGCCGGGGTGAGGGGCCTGGGCTTGTTGCCGCCGAGGAAGACGGTCTGTCCCCAAGAGCTCATGCACACCAGAGCTTCAGCCGCCTCCAGATCGGTGTACTCCAGAGCGGGCGAACAGCTGCTGGTTCCACTGGAGACCGACTGTTCGCTGTCATGTCTTCTCCTCTTCACGTAAGAACCACAGTTGTCCATACGTCCTGCCTAAGATGAACAAAGACACAAAACAATAATGATATGTCACGTCACTCAGACACGCTGACAGCTGGTTAAACATCTAGCTCTGGCTGTCCAGTCACTGAAGTTTCCGGGCTGAACTGCATCATGACACCAGAGACAGGGAGGTGTTGGCGGCTACACCCCAGCACGTCTTGTACTCCCTCTGGCCCAAAGCCAGAACACCACCCCTTCCCAAATATAGACCCAAACGGTGACGTCATGGCAGGGCAGCCATGTGAAATCCCCACAAAGCGGCTCTGCATCAGGAAGTAGTTGTGTTACAACTTTACACAACATTTTGGCCACAAATGAACATGAAAAAAAAAAATCTAACTAAATTAATCAAAAGCACTGATAATGATTTAATATTTAAAATACTTTTTTATATAAATTTTAAACAAATTAATATAGTTTAGCTCAATGTTGGAGTTAATAAACTTTGGATATCAATGTTTAATTAAGCTGCTTGAGTAGCAGGCAGTAAACAGGCGATTTAAAACAGAAAAGGCAGTTTTTAGTGATCTTACCTGGTACATGTCCATCTCATGAATGTTTCTGGATGAAGAGGACAACATGTCAGTGTCAGCTTTTTGTTGTCAAAGTCAGTGTTAGCATAAAAAAAACAGTGTTAGCATTAAAAAACGGCGGTCTTCCAGAGCTTCTGCCTCTTGTAGGACAGAGTTCAGTCCGTCTCTTTTTTCCTCACTGGCTCCCTTTTTCTCTCAGCTGTGTGTGTAAAACACGGGGAGGAGAAAAGGAACAAAAAAAAACGAGAGAGAGGGGAAAAAAAAGAAAACAAAACTCATAGCACACGCACTTTCGGGGTGGCAACTCTCAGCCAATCACGAGCGAGTGTGTGAAAGGCTTCAGCCAATGGGAGAGCAGAGAGCGCGTGAACACTGCGTGCTCAATGGGCGGTTGGAGGAAGCGGGGTGCGTGGCTGTTGGTGGGCGTGGCCTTAGAGTCAGCGGTGTCAGGGTGAACTCAATGAACTGACAGCCGCTAGAACTGGGAGAAAGGTCGAGCCAGTGTATGCTGCGTTCAAAGAGCGCACGAATAACCTGCTGGAAATAAACCGACCGCCACAACGTTGCGTTACAACAGGCGCGTATTACATACATTTATTTATATCCTAATCTTTTTTCTTATAAAAAATAATGCTATGTATCTTGTCAAATTTTTGTAACTGCTTAGTCGTGCGTTCTTTTTCCCTTTGCTTTTGGCGTTGTGCTTTCGTTGGAGAACATAAATGTAAATAAGCATTTTAGATTAAAAATAAATGTGCATATTGGCTAAATATAAAAGGTTCTGCTGCGTGACTGCTCATAGCATCCCCTTGTTACGAAAATGTCCCATCACTTGAAGCCACGGATAAGGTTATTTCCGGGTGTTATGAAACAGGTTCGTTTTTTTTCCTACCTTTCTGCGCGTCAGTGAATGCAACGCTAATGGCAGACAAAGCGCGGGTTTCTCTCTTGTGATCTTTTTTTAAAAACATGTTTATGCCCTTTTCGTTCAGTGAAAACACGCCAACAACTGCACGGTTATGATCACAAGGGCATTTTATAATTTCACCCAACTAAAAATAGCTACTATTACTTTTTTTTTTGGGTACAGTTTTTGTCAAATATAGGAAACAAACAAAAACCATGCGCCTTGAAGGACACCAATGTAAATACATCAGCTACAATTACAGTACATTTAGTCATTATTGTTTCTAGTTTGTTTATAACATTTGTCTTTCAATCACACTTTTGATTTTTTGTTGGACTAAATATTGGGTACAAATTTATCCTTGGAATAAAATACTTCAAGCCGAGCAGATCAACTGCAAATTTAAAGGTTTATATATGGCTATAAAACGTTATTGTGTGTATTTCTGACCATGTCAGTTTAGCTGTGAATTGGGACGCTTTTTGCTGATCTGGTCATAATTAATACCCAAAGCATGTCAGACGACTTGATGTTCGTGACCTACATAAACATCTACATCAATACGTGCACGTGTGCAACGCCATAACGAGTCATACGTTTTCAGGAAACTTGACAGCAGGGCAAGATAATGGTTTAAGGTGTACTATTTACTTAGTTTAGCCAAGCCACCCTAAAGTTACTTTTGTTTTGTTGTTTTATTTCTGGATTTGCTCATAAAGACACTTGATTCCCTGCACACATCTGTCTTCCCTGCAGCTGAGGGGAGTGTAACAGGTGTGCTGTCCCGGGCCTTCACGAAGGCCGGGCTCAGGTATGACTCACAGCAGGACCGCGGGGAGCTGCGAGAGCTGTGGCGCTGCAGCTGTTTGTGAGAAGACGGGTTTAAGGAAAAACCAGTTAGCTCACAGGAATGACAAGCAGCCGTATAGCCGGACCCAAGCACAGCGGCCTGTTTGTGATATAAGTGGGGCGGCTCATTTCAGCTAGTTAGGGAATGTGGAGGAAAGGTTACGTTGGACCTATCTGGGCCTCTGCACACACGCCTCCCTGTCCGGTCAACTCCCCCCGGCTCAGGAACTCCAGGAGTCAAAAACAGGGGGAGTTGAGCCAGCGAGGTTAAATATATCAGGGTCTTTAATCTCCCCCCGAGTCCTGACAGGAGATAAGAGTCAGGCACCATAAGAAGGATGGCACTAAAAGATGCTATTTTACTTCAGCAAGCCCAGTGAACACACTTCAATTTATATGTATTTATTTTTAATAACTGACAATGAAGCAAACTAGGGATTGCATTTAATATCAAATATTAGAGCTAGACATTCAGCGTGTTTTATGTCCCGTTTTACAATTAAACAAGAGTTTGAATATATGATTCCCTCATGAGTTTACGTTTTTGTCCCAATGCATTGCAGTTAAAGAGTTTTGCACGTTGCTGCTAAACGCTTTATATATTTCTAAATTGTTCTTTGCACTGATAAGCTCGTCCAGATACGTTTCTGAGCATGCGGTAACGTGCAGGAAGCAACATCAGTCAGTTGGTTCATCACGATGCTGCAAGCTGGCATCTGGGTCAAATGTCACAGACAGTAAAGGTTATATAAAAACCCTCAAAGCGTCGTGGATCATTAACTTTCTTTCTTTTTTTTAAACTCTGTATAACCCATTTCTATGTCTTTGCGTTAAATAATATTGAAAATATATAAATATTAGGAGTAAAAAACAAAGATGGACCAAATGTATCTAAAAATACATGGCATTAGGTTAAAGATAGCATTTAGCCCCAGGTTAGCTTTAATTTTTGAAAAATATTAGATAATTTTGTGAAACGTACATCTTGACAATGTTTTATGATTTATTATATATATATACTTTATTTGACAAAATATGAAAATGGACATGGACACGTGTCCACAGCTGGAAACTAAAATGTTAGTTGATTAATTTGTGGATGTATCATTAACCTTGAATGATATTTTTTCCATTCATTCAACCTTTATTTAGACAGGTTATCCCATTGAGCCTTGGGGACTCATTTACATGAGATACCTGATTTCTTTAACGACAACAACAATAGACAGTCCCAAAAGAGGCATACAAATTTAATTTTTTTATTTAATTTTTTTTACAAATGCAACCAAAAGGACAGGCAAAAGGAAAAGTAGCGGGGGGGGGAAACTGCTATATTATAAGGCGGTGTACCAAAAACAGGAACATGCATTATTTATAATTTACTGGCAGAAACATGAGGTGTCATTCAGGAAATATCTTTTACTAAGATGGCCAAGATTATCTGAGTCAAAAACATGTCTCCACATAAAAAAACTTTAGGTACTGCGTGCAGTTCAGCCATGTCACTGTCTGAAAACCTTCATTACCTTTTGTAACTAAAAACTAGAAAAACATTTCACTTTTCAAACCGTTTGCTCTTCTCAGATCTGTACTCTGTTGTTGAAAGGAAAAGTGATGCAACACAGCGGTAAAATTAAGCGATTTAATATCAAATAAAAGTTGTATTTTTTTTGTTGCATTTTTCTTAATTAAGTATTAGGTTGAATAGAAGTAAATGAAATGATTTACATTTTTAGAAATGGGGCTGCCCTCACAGTAAGGTCTCGACAAAGCTGGGACTGTGCGGGGGAGTCATGCACTGCAAAGAAAGCGGTGGAAGAATTATAGTGCGTCCCAGGATCACTGCAATAAAATGACTTTGCAGAGATAAGCATCCCAGATAGTAAGCAGGTGCGCACATGATTAATGGACACTCAGAGCTATATAATGATGAAAAGTAAAAATTAAAAAGCAAATATCTGCATCTATAAACATGTATTCAAACTTTTAATGTTTATATTTATTGTTAATCATCATTTCCTACATTTGACATCAAAATTAAGAGACAAGCTTGGAAATATTAAAGTTTTAGACCCACACTTCAGTTCATGACATCGAGATATTTTGCTTCATAAAGAAATACTTGGTTTCAGACAATCATAGGAAGTATTTTTTTTAATATTTTTCAATGAAAACTCTTATTAGTTCACGAGCGGGCGTGTGGGTTGTTGCGCACAAACAATGTTTACTATATACATTCAGTCTGAGTACAAAATGTCCTGAAGTCAGCACGGCGCTGAAGGATGCTTTGTGTGCACCACACAGCACGTGACTCGGCCCTCTCTCCTCCTGCACACAAGAAATGAGCAACAGCAGGGATTTTTCATCAAGCGCGTGGCCTCTGATTGGTCAGACGGTGATACTAAAGCTAATCTGTTGCTATGAGAGACTGATTTGTGCACTGCTGGCTCTCCATCTGTTGTCCTGGAAACCTGCGAAACAGGAGGCAGGATTCAGGGCTCCCCAGAGGAGCGGTCCTGGAGACGATGTGCGAAACCCAATGTTCTCCATATCGTCCAAAGGTACACTTTGTATTACTTCCTGTCTGGCTCTCTGACATCACTGGATCACTTTTAGTCCATGCTGCTCTCATGACAGTCTTAGCAACTCATTTACAAAGTTTGATACGACTGGGCGTAAATTCACATCAAGTCTTTTGCTGTCCAATGTGCCATGTAACTTCGGATGACTTCTTTCAAATGCAGGAAAAGTAAACGTCACACAAAGCTGTACGGCTCATTAAAGCACTTTGATGTGTATTTATTCCTGCAAAAATTATCAGGATAAACAGAAAGGAGCAGATGGCAGATAACGCCTGAAGGCATGGCAGCGTGGTGACGTTGAAGTGGCCAGTGGGTTAAACTCTAACTAAATAAAAACTTTCCTCTTCTTTACTTGCTCACTCTTAGCTTATGGTGCATGGTCTCTAAGCTAATCGACATACACGAGAATAAATGCATAAAAACTGATGTAAAATACACAAGTGAGAACTGCTCCTATAGCTCATTATATCTGTTATTTTACACACTGCTTTACCATTTAAACAGTGAAGGTAAAACGGCAAAAGACAAATAGAATATATTTTAGTTAAACCAAATTGGGCTTTTTATGAAGTAACTTTTTGTGCTGAAATTAAATTCCTCAAATACTATTGCACGTTGATAATCAAGTATGCATGTATTTTTCTTAATAAAACAAAAACAAGAAGCAAAAAAAATAGTATATTTATAATTTATGGTTGTAACTCAAGACGTGGAGCATGTTGTTCAATAATGACCATTTAATGCATGTTTGCTTTTTATAGTTTTGATTTTATGAATAACTTTTTTTATCACTAAATATTTTTAAGATCTTAGCTGGTTGCAACTTTTGTATCAATGTGTGTTAGCTGTTCTGGGAAATTTTATCGTTTTGCACTTATTTTCTCACAAATGATTTAAATTGTGTCTATTAAACACCAAGGTTACCCCAAAAATAAAACAAACTAAACTTCATTTCAGTTCATCTTGAAGGCTACATTCATGTCTTTGCTTCTTTCTATGTCTAGCCTTGTATCAAGTTAGAAAAATAATAAATATTTTAAAAGTGGGTCAATGTTTTCAGCCTGGTTTGCTTCATAGCAGCTTTTTGGCACCAGGCCGTCCAATCATTCAAGTTTCCTCCCTGCAACGTTTGAGTCCATGCCCAGAAATCTGCTCCTGTTGCAGTTTATTTCTGCTACATAAACTGATGACAAACATTTAATTTAATAAAATATATAACATTTCAAACTGGTGAAAACAAAGCATGAAGTACACAAAATGGCTGCCAATGGAGAGCTTTTATTGGGCACTTTGTGCATCAAATCCTTGCCATGTAATGTTAGAATAACTTCATATAAAAGTACATGATATATTAGAAATAATAGAAAGTTAATTATTTATGCAGAGACCCACCTCCATATTATTAAATATTTACACAATAAGTACTGAGATATAAAAAAAAGGGTTCATACAGATCCTTTTTCCAGTCAATATTTACAACAATATTTCCATAAAAAAAAAGATCAGAGTGTATCTTATGGCAATAGATGAGAATTATTTTCTGAACGTGCCTGAGCTTGATCATTATTGCACTGCAGGGACAGCCTGCACAGACTGCTCTAGATTTTAAAAACTGACATTTTTTTAAATCAGCATTCAGAAAAAATAACAATATAATACTTAAGAAGAGCATCTTATTTATATTGATTTAAGGAAAAAACAGCATTTTTAAGTAAAACTTGCATCCTAGACTAAAAAAACATTTACAGTTTTCTATTATAACCATATGGTGACATCCCAAATACTGCCATAGTGTTTAGTATTAACACACAGAACCACCGAGGCTCCACCAGCAATTCACTGCCATCTTTATGAGTGCGAAATATTCAACTTTGCAGACTGCGGTCATCAGTGCTGTTGCTTTCTGGAGAAAAGGAAAATCCGTTTTTCCACAAGAAAAGTCCAGCCTATGAATAAAGACACTCTGCTGCTTGCATAGCTTTGAGGTATAGCAGCTCCACAACTGCTCTGCAACCCTGAACAATATTTATACAAGTAGGAATTTCATATCAGAGTTACAGATCAGATTTTTACTAAAACACAAAGTATTCTAATATTCAAATACTTCCTCACTTGTTAACTCCTATGCACACAAAAAAAAGGTTTACATGTACAGTAATCACATGTATAATTTACACCACAATCCAGCTTGGAGCTTATTTTGAAAAGCTCCGGCTTTCATTCAGCAAATTTTGGACTTTCTTTATTGACACTAAACAGCACAACGACCACGTTATTTAACTTTCAGATCAAGTCCGCCGTAAATCCAGAAGTGTAAACCTGACAGCGCCAATGAGGGCTCCTCCATTCAGATCTCAGTGAGGGTTAGTTTGTACAGGCCACCAATTTCCTCCATGCTGATCTGAAAGGTGTCTTCATTGGAGTAGTGTTTGATGATGTTGTCGTCCATGTGGACTAGAATCCTGTCAAGACACAAATGGGTTGTCAGAATCTTCCCAAACAACAAAATCCAGTCGGAACTAAATTCAATTTCTCCAAACTGAGGTTGTTAAGATATTAATTGGTCATAATTTTCCCCACAGGCCATACTTAAAATGATCTGGATGACAGTTTCTCACCCTTTCTTGCACTTCTTGTAGACTTTTTCAACTTTATCCAGAGGCAGCTCATACTTCTCTGAAATCTGGTTCAGACATAAAAAAAAGAAATAAAAAAGTTATCCCCCACTCTTAAATTTCTTTAAATTAACTATCAACCATGGTGTACCACAAGGCTCAGTTTTAGGGCACACCCTTTTCATGCTCTACATAAATAATGTAGGCCAGATTATTCCTGATGCATCCTTACATTTCTATGCTGACGACACAGTTGTTTATTGTCGAGCTAAAACAGTTGCTAAGGTTTTCCAGCTTTTACAGTCTGCATTTGACATTGTCCAATCAGATTTGTTCTGCTTCAAACTGGTGCTAAATGCTGATAAAACCAAATGGTTTTCAAACAGGAAGTCAGTACCAGCAGTCCTTCCTTCTATTTTATCTACAAATAGTGTTCCTATCGAGTTTTTCGGGTCTTACAAATACTTAGGCATCTTTGTCCGTGCACATCTCTCTAAGGCATCTTTGTAGATGTAAGCCTCATGTCAAAATCTTGGTAAAGAAATTGAAAGTTAAACTGGGTTTCTTTTTCAGAAATCGATCTTGTCCAACTCTGAATGCTAAAACACCTTGTAACTGCTACATTCCTTCCCTCTATTGACTATGGCGACATTATTTGAATGAATGCTCCTACAAGCACCTTACAAATGTTGGACGTCGTCTATCACAGTGTGCCAAGATTCATAACTGGCTGTAACTACCGTACCCATCATTGCACCCTGTATTCATTGGTCAACCTCTCATCGTTAACTTCATGCAGACTCTCCCAGTGGTTCATTTTCATATTTAAAATCACCCTTTGGTCTGCTGCCTTCATACATCTCCACCTACATGTCACTTTGTCAGTGCAGCTACAACGTGCACTCTCAAGACATAATTACCTGCAGCGTCCCCTCAGTGAGGACTGAATTTGGCAAAAGGGCATTCTCCTACTCAGCTTCTGTTTCCTGGAACATCTTGCACAAAGATCTGAAGCTCTTGATTTGACCTCTCAGATGGATTTTATCCCTCTCGGATTTTAAACAACCGCTAAGTTCAAAGCAAAAATCACTGTCCCTGTTTTTAGTATTTTACACAGTTTATCTTAAGTAATAGTCAGTATGGTTTTAGATCTAATAATTCGACAAGTTTGGCTCTTATGGAATTGATAGAACAGGTTACTACAGCGATAGATGATAAGCAATATTGTATAAGTTTATTTGTTGATTTAAAAAAGGCTTTTGACACCATTGACCACACAATTTTACTTGAAAAACTGCAACATTACGGTATTAGAGGTCTAGCCATACAGTGGATATCTAGTTATTTGAAAGGCAGAAAACAGTTTGTACAGATTGATGATGTTAGATCTCATCTGTGCAGTATTTCATGTGGAGTACCACAAGGTTCGGTGCTTGGGCCTTAGTTGATCATTTTATATGTAAATGATTTAATTAAGGTGTCTGGTATCCTCAAGTGTGTTTTATTTGCTGATGATACTACTTTCTTTTGTTCGGGTAGAGACTTGAATCAGATGTTTGAATTAATGAAGATGGAGTTTGACAAAATTCAAACTTGGTTTAAATTAAACAAGTTATCACTGAACATTGAAAAAACAAATGACAGGTATATGATATTTAGTTTAAAAAAAAAAGTCAACTATGGATTTTCTTTTCAAAATTGATGGTGTTGAGATACAAAGAGTGAATGAAGTAAGGTTTTTAAGGGGCAGAAATGATAAGATTTATTCTTCTTCTGCTGCCTTTCATTTTATAGGTATTCTATATTTTTTGTTTTTTCCTGAAATTGTATTGTTTTTTTTATTTGAAATGAAATGAATAAATAAACAAAAAATAAATAAAAATAAAATAATGTAGCATGTTTTTTTGTGTTTAAAAAAAAAAGTTTTATATTACCGGTACTTCTTTTCATTTTAAATGCTTTTATGTTATCGTTTATTGTTGTCTGCATCTGTGGTTTTTGTTAAAATCAGGTCTCTTGTAAACGAGTCTTTGTGACTCAATGAGACTAACCTGTATAAATAAAGGTTGAATAAATGTTTTATCTATTTAGGGGCCTCCCAGTGGCATAACGTATTTCCTATAGTCTTTACTATCACAAGTGAATGTCTAACCCTGACTCCGAGGACCCGTCTGACCCACAAACAGCACTTTTAACCTCTCTGGGTCAAACATTTTGTCAGACCTCACAAGTATAACGAGCTCTCAGCTTTTTTGACCTCGTGAACGCAGCAGAAAGTTTACACACACGCACAGGAACACGTTCTTGTGTCAGAAGACACTTCAAACTCAACGGCTCACATACCTGCGGTACATGACCCGTGTGTTGAATTTGTTTAAACCTCTCCAGTAACATATTTGCCTTTTGGACATGTTGCCCCAACGTGTTCTTTTACAACAACAAAAAAGACGTCTTGGTTTTTCTTTTCCTGCACAGTTTGATACAGCGAGCGCTTGGCCTCTGGCCGCTGCGTGCAAAGTTGAAGTCACCAACGTGAATCAGCAACACGAGAACCGAGAGGAACTCACAGCTTCCATTAGGCCCTGCAGCGTGGGATTCTTCAGCATGAGGGCATCAAACACCTCCTCAGATTCTTTGCGCACGTACAGCAGCACTGTGTGGTGAAAAATGAAAAACGAGAGACTCAGACATCAAAATGAAGGCATGGATCCAAACATAAATCTGACTTAAGACAGAGATCACCTGTCTTTTTATTTAACAGCTAATTATGCGCACAAGAGCTTGAATGTATACAGTTACAACATTTTTTCTGTACATTTGGCAGTGTAACAATTTATGGGTAGACTTGTGTTTAATTTGTGCTCTGTGTAGGAAATTATGACAAATGTATGCAAATGATAAAATTACAACTGTCCCGCCTCTGATTTATTAGTTGCCCTTTAAATATTTTTGTTTACAGTTGTAAATGTCATTGTGCCACTGTGTGTTACAAGTAAAAACAAAATTTGCATATTCTTATGATGGGAACTTAATAATCAAAAGGTAGTCCCACCATAAGTATAACCAGATTTTATATTTTCCTTTGAAAATTGGGTCAAAATTACCAAAACGTGCATTATGACGACAGCTAAAATGCAGCAACTAAGACTAAAAACTCCCCAGAAAATCAAGTTTTCAAAAAAAGTAAATACCCCCAGATGTTTAAACCTGGACCATATTGGCTTCAAGTTTCAGATCAGCAGTCTATTTGCATTAAAACATTTTTGTTTCTACACTACCAAGCAAGTTTTATCTATAAAATGGTAAAACTCCATGTAAAATAACAATTTACCAATTGGATCTGAACAGTTCTGATTAAAATGAGGATGGTTTATCCGGTCACCTGATGTTTCTATTAATACAAACTGATCTTTGTTGGAAAACTTTGAGAAAACGAACAAATTTGATAAGTCACCCATTTAAATTATTATTTTGAGTGAAAATAACAAAAAAAAAAAACCAACAGATTGAATTTTCCTTTGAAACAGCCTAATGGTTTAATTAATTCCAAAGAGGGGAGAGAATGTCAATTTATTGACAACAAAGACAACAATGGGGCGTTTTTAGAAGCAGATACATTATATTATAAGCAGCTGAACTTTTAGTTGATATTCAACATTTCCAAAGTATATTTGACAAATAAAGATTTTAGTTTTGGGTTTTAGCTGATCAAGTTTTGGCTCAATTTTTATTGTATTGTATGATTTTATTCATTTCATATTAAACACATTTCCAAAGTATATTTGACAAATAAAGATTTTAGTTTTGGGTTTTAGCTGATCAAGTTTTGGCTCAATTTTTATTGTATTGTATTGTATAATTTTATTCATTTCATATTGAACACAATGACAATTTAAAAAAAATTAAACAAAAACACAAAATGAAAGGAAGCACAAGAAAACATTTCTTATAATATCTGCTCCTTATCAAACAATCAATTCAAACTATCAATTCAAACATTAATATACTTATTTGTAATACAAAATTATACAGTCTTCTCAGAATTATACAATCACATCAAAATACCAATTATAATTTGTTAAATTAGACACTGCACTAAAACCATAGATATACGGTAAGAGCTGATGTCGTATATCTCCGTATCCTTCACATATACTTATACTTATATTTCTGGATATTCCCGGAAATGGACCGCAATGATCCTTTAAAAATCCCAAAATCCGGATACTTATCTTTGGCAGACCCGTGACAAATAACAGCCACATTTATTTTGGATCTGCCGAAGATAAGTATCCAGATTTTGGGATTTTTTAAGGATCATTGCGGTCCATTTCCGGGAATATCTGAACACAGATCTTTCCGTATATCTATGGTTTTAGTGCAGTGAATCAACTTAAATATAACTCTTCAACAGAATAGGGGCGGCCGTGGCGTAGTGGTAATGGCAGTCGTCCCCCGATCGGAAGGTTGGCGGTTCGAATCCCGGTTCCCCACACCATGTGTCGTTGTGTCCTTGGGCAAGACACTTAACCCCGAGTTGCTCCCGGTAGGACTGGAAAGCACCTTGCATGGTAGTCTGCCGCTACCAGTGTATGAATGTGTGTAGCATTCAATGTGTGTAGCGCTTTGAGATTTTCACTAATGAAAAGCGCGTTATAAATTGAATTCATTATTATTATTATTATTAATAGTTTTAATCATTTTCTTAAATATTAGTATGGACTTCACATTTTTTACATTGTCCTCTAGTCCATTCCAAAAGATCAATTCCTCTTATTGTTGTAGACCTACCCTTTAAACTGGTTCTAGACCTACCCTTTAAACTGGTTCTAAACTTATTTGTTAAACCCATTTATGTTCCCTTTAAATTATAGCTACTAATCCTTTTCACAAAATAGGTTTCAATGTTAGATGGTAGTGAGGAAGTATGAGCCTTATACATAAGTAAAATAATATTATAATCAACCAAATCATAAAACTCAATTGACAAAATATAGTATCAGAAGGATGACAATAAGATTTTCTCATTATAATTCTTACAGCTCTTTTTTTGCAAAATAAAAATAGTTTAATATATAATTATATAATTTAAATCTGAAGTCCTCAATTATTTAGTAAGGCTTCTGTTTACACACTTGTTTTTTTAATAACAGATTCCCTACAAACAGCTACACTTATAAAACGTGCATGTGCAGTTACTATTAAGGAGAAAGCCTGCTGAACGTCTATGAATAGGATTTAGGGTAAAGGGCATAAGCTTGTTTCCCTGTATGTGTGCACAGAGCGATCGGTGACATTTGTTCAGGCGCTTGAGGCCTCAAGCATGTGTGTGTATACCTGCATGTTTACGTGCACACATGTTTTGAAAGACCTGGAATAATCACATGGCCCTGAGAGTACATGTGCATGGTAGATGGGTGGGGAGGGGGCGCTTCAGAGGCTGACCGCAGCAAACACAGACACTTGACCACACCGATTTAACCCCCCCAGAGAAGAGCCTCCCTCCAGCACCAACACACAAGTCTAGTACCTTTCTTCGGCTCGTTCACTCTCGCCAACTTGTTTGGGGGCGACCCGAACTCGTCATCGCTGAAGGGTAATCTCCTCATCCCTGAGCTGCAGCGGGGACACACAAAGCACCGATTAAAGCGCTGCAGAAACTAGTTTCTAGGCCATAAAACTGATTTTTAAAAAAAACCACACAAGCTTTTCCTAGAAACAGCAAAATGCACATTTGTATGGAGTTACTGGGAACTGGTCAAAGGTAAACCCAGTGTTGGGCATCAGACCGCTGAGGAGCGCTAAAGTGCTAATCCGCTAATAGCGGACCTAAACAATTTGTTAGCGCTATAGCGGATTGACTAACTTTTATAATTCATAAGCGGATTTGCGCTATTTTTATTTAAAATGCAGTACCGCTAATAACCAATTATCTATCAGTAAAAACGAAAAAAACTTATTTACGGGCTCTTAAATCAACCGGACGACTGCTCACGGACCATATCCGGTCAGCGCCGGATGTGGTCCGTGAAAAAAAGCGGTCCCCGCCCTAAGGGGGGCTAGAGAGAGCGCTCTCTCTATAGCAGTTAGCAGCCAGTGTGTTACTCTGCAGCCTTATTGCTTGTTTTCGAAGAGTCAGACGAAGAGTTTTTAACATGGAGGGTGAACTTATGGATGTTTCTCAGCGGCCTACGCGACGCGTCAGCGCCTCATTTGCCCTGTTCAAAATGGCGACGGCCACAGAAGCAAAGGACTTTACAAGAAAACACGGTAAAAACAATTATTTCTTTGCTGAGAAAAAATATATTTCTTAGCTGACTTTATAGCACAAGGTTTTTCTGAGCTTAACCGTTTCACGAAATGGTCAAATCTGCTGGATTTAAAAAAGTAGCTCGCCATTGGCATGTTAGCGCGTTAGCATTAGCTTCTGCTAGCTTTGCTAAAACAAGCGCTTTTGAAATTGCTGACCTAAACAAATTAATAAGCGCTTTAGAAATAGTGGAACAAATTTTTGGATTAGCGCTGCCCAGCACTGGGTAAACCCGAAACTACAGTAAAGTAAGACTTTAAAAAAAAAGATGAGTGAACTCACCTGTCTTCTCCCTCTTCTGCTGCAAACGTCTGCATGGAAAACAGAAGCATGGAAAACAGAAGCAGATCACTCAGTTTTACAGCTTTAAAATGTATAAAAAACGACCAACGATTCCCAACATCGGAATCAACGTAAACATGATGGTAACTGTGTAAACACTGCAGTTGTAGCACTTTGTGGTTGCAGCAAAAATCAGTCAACTCGGTCAAAGGCAAAGTAAATAGCGAAGTCCAAAAGCTGTCCTGTGTTGACCCACGACATTTGTACCGCCAGCTGCAAACAATAAGTTTAAATTTGTAAAAACGGAGCGAAGCGTGGGATGTCGGAAGGAGAATAAAGTCTTCTGCTTTCCAAAAACAATGAAACTGTAGAACAAATACAATAACTGTGTGCCATAACTACAAACTGCTGTTATTGTCCAATATGCAGATCTCCTCTAGATTTACTGAGCTGGATGAAAACACGTCAAAACATCATCGTAAGATATTGTACTTGACAAAAACCAGAAGGTTGCATGTAAAAGGATGAAAGAAAATGTTTTATTCTTGGAAACCTGCCGTGAACGATCACTTTGTTCTGCGTATCGATCGGCTGCTGATAAAAGATTTTCTATTCTGGGAGCAAAGTCAGTAAACCCGTCTTATCAGAATCAGATTACACAGCCTGAGTCAAGTTCAGAGTCATTGGGATCACAAAAAATAACCCCACTCAGCCTTGTTAGCAAAGTAAACTTCAACAAGAGAGAAAATAGTTGTTGTTTTGACCCATTTCAGGCTGTTCATAAAGTAACCAGCAGGGGGCAGTCACAGCTCATTAGGAAAACATAAGTTTATTAAGAAACTTTCTTCCTCTGGGGTTGTTTTCACTATAAATAAAGCATGTTTCAAACACATAAAAATAAAAACTGGAGCGGATGCCGGGTTGACATCCTGACACGCGAGTGAGCCGTGTTCGTCCTGTGTGCACAGCGTGAGCGGTCCATCCTGCCTGCTGGAAGCAAAGCTCAGAGTCCAAACACACAAAAAGGACGTGCTGCTGTTCGAAACTGATAAAAACCAGAAACTCCTTCCTGCAGCCTTTAAAGAACCTTTTTTTTCTGGTCGTCTTTCTCTGCAGCACACAGTCTCCAAAAATCAATAAAAAAATAATAAGACGGCATTGCTCGCCCCTTCCACCCCCAGCTGGTCTCTTTGCCCCGAGCGTATGAACACATCGTTTTAAAAAGGTGCTTCTACGGGAATTATTTTCTTCTCCTGGTTTGTTTTGAGTCACTGAATGACTCATGGTGTGAGTAAGCAGTTTGAAACCCTGCCATCAGTATGTAGGACTCCTATCAAAGCTGGAAACCAGAACTGGCTGTTCCTGCCAACAAGCACGCAGGCGGGTCACTTCGACCCAGCCGGCTGATGGGCGGGAGGGAGCCGGGAAACAAACTGTTTGTATCTTTGCCACAACATCGCAGGAAACGATCACGCCCGTGTTTGTAAATGCAACAAACGGCAGGTTTAAACGTTGGTCGAGGCCCCGGTTTAGGAATAGCACTCACGTGGCGCTGGAAGTTCGAGAAGTGAAGGTCGGGGATGAACAGGACCGGCTGGGTCTCAATGTCGGCCATCGTCTTGAAGATGGTCACATCGTTTCTCTTCTGGAGGAGGGGTACTTTTACATCTGAAACTGAGAGAAAGATACAAGTTACAACACGATCAGAAATTAAAATCTATTAAAAGACAACATGCATATTCATTTTGTGTAAAAAAAAAAAAGCTGCAAACACTTATTATTCTGCATTTAGTGGAGGTTTAATTGCTCACCGAGGTCCATAATTGTTAAGTAATTACTGTATCAGTTTGGTATTTTATCCCACCTTGACAGAAACTGGTCAACTGAGGTTGCTTTTAAACGTGTTAGAGCATGTGTGTCAAACTCAAGGCCTGGACTTCCTTAACATCTTACTTGGCCTCAAAGACGTTATTTTGAATGCAAAATACTTTTATCACTTGTTTTTTCCAGTAAGCTTTGATTATGATGTCAAAAATGCAACAGAAAACATCAAATGAGACCAATCAAACTCTTGTTGAGGAACCTGCAACCAAGAAAAGATGTTGGGTATCTAACTTGAGTAAATGTAGATTCTGAAACCAGCCCTTAGTTTGAAAAAAAACATTTAAATTTTGGCCACCTTTTGTAAGTGGGTTTGATGCCACTGTGCTGAGAAACGACAAGCTCAGTACTAACTCAGAATGTTGGCTGCTTTTAGTGCTGTGAAGTCAGCATCTACTGGATCTGAAGCATAAACTGTGGACTGAAGAGGCAGGGGAAGTTTGTTGGACAGATCTGATGCAGTCATTTTAGCCAGAGTTTATATACAGTAAAGAGATGTTCATGTACAATACGGGACAAATATTCATATTCATGGCCTCCCTCGTTTGCAAGTGGCTGTGTCGCTCGCTTGGGTGGCCTATGCTGGGACCCTCACCCTCACCCACTCCACATGCATACCGTATTTTCTGGAATATAGGTCGCACCTGAATATAGGTTGCATTGTCCAATTATTGCCAAAGAATTGGAAAAATCCATATATAGGTTGCACCTACGTCAAAATGTGGACCGTGTTTAGCTCTGCTGCAAATGTCTGCCACAGGAGCGCACAGCAAGGCTTTTAAGAAGATTAACACTTAAAAACAATTATTTGTTTGATAAAAATTATAGCAAATATGTGTCTGAGCTGAACTTTTCTTTAATAAATGAATAATTTTAGCAGGATAAACACCTAAAAAAATATTTGTTAGCTGACATTATTGTAAGAGTGTGTCTCAGTTTAATTTTTGTTAATAAATGATTACAAATCCGCTTATTTTATAAAAAGCCATAAATAGGTCGCACCCGAATATAGATCACAGGGCATGCAAGAATGATAAAAAGCCGCAACCTATATTCCGGAAAATAGGGTATGTCTTTATGTCACCTGTATGTTGTTTTTTGCAGCCTCACGCTGTGTCCTGTTGGGGTCACAGTGAGAGATATGATTTTATTTCCCTCCTCTTACGCTTTTTCTAATTACTGTATTACTTTACAATTTATACTTTTGTTGGATGTAACTGGGACCCTGTGTACACAATTTCGTTCCACCACATGTACCACATATGATGTGGATGACAATAAAGAAACCTTGACCTTGTAATCTAACGAAAAAGGAAGCGCCTCTCAGTGTGGCTGCAGCCTCAGACACTCAGTCTACCCTGTCTGTTGTTTGTTTGTGTTTCTTCAGATGGGCTGTACTGAAATATGATTGTTGTGCTTCTGTGCAATGACAATTAAGCTGATTCTGAAATATCTTGAGCTCATTTTACATCTCTAAGTTGTCCAACGTTGTTGTACTCTACTCATCATACTTATGAATCTTTGTTTTGAATACACATTGCTCAATACGAAGCATGTCCTGTTATGATCTAGTACAAGAACTGGATGAAAGAAATGTCAAAAGCCCTAATAAAACCTTCCAAGAGCTTCAGAAAACACAACAAATGGCTGATTTAGACCACTTTAAAAGGATTTCAAGAAAGTCTGACGTCAGAAGCAGAGATGAGAGGCGGTTTAAAACTTTTGCACAGCTATACTGTATATTGAAGACAAAAGAAGCAGGTGGGAGTTCCCAGAGACATCTTATTATTTGTTGCAGTCTCTTCAGTGCAGTTATACCCAAACTTCACAGTCAGGATGTGTCGTTTCTTCCAGGTTTAAACCAGAAATGGTCGAAGTTAACCCGATCATGAATCTGGATCAGTTCTCATTAGGGGTGCAGTGGGAAAGAAAAAAAAAAAAAAAAAAAATCTAGATTCTTAGTCCTGGCAATTCAGAATTGATTCTAAAAGCCCCAAAATCGATAAAATTAATCCATTTTACATTAAAACCCAAAAGATAAAGAAAATAAAACCAGATCTCATAGTAACCTGTATATGAAAGAATACATAAAATGAAAGGTGGCAGAAAGAAGAAGAAATCTTATTTTATCTGCCCCTTTTTTCAAAAGCAAAACAAGTTCAAACAATCACAATAATCTTCTATAAGTAACAGAGCAAAAAGCTAACCTAGAACTGGTTACAGGGGGTCCCCGACTTACGAGCGAGTTCCGTTACTGCGAGGTGCTCGTAAGACGAAATCTCGTATGTCGGAACCCGAAACACGTGTCGCTCGTAAGTCCGGATTTTTGGTCGTAAGCAGGGGCGGATCTAGAAAAATATCTATGGGGTGGCAAGAGGGTAGCAAGGAGGGTAGCAAGGATGTTTCAGGGGGTGGCAACACCCTCCCCCTCCACACACATACACACACACATACATATATGGGCAGGGACCCATCCCTGCCTGATGCCCTCAATAAGTTTTATGCACGTTTTGATGATCCAAACAGACCAACTAGCACCAGACTCACCTCATCACCAGACGAGGAGCACCTCAAAGTGACCGCAGCAGAAGTGAGAGGCAGTCTCAGAAGGATCAACCCTCATAAAGCTACGGGTCCAGACAACATCCCAGGGAAAGTTCTGAAGGAATGTGCGGACCAGCTCTGTGAGGTGCTGGCTGACATCTTCACCACCTCACTTGCACTGGAGTCAGTTCCCACCTGCCTGAAGACCGCCACCATCATCCCAGTCCCAAAAAGCTCCACAGTGACTGGTCTGAATGACTACAGACCGGTGGCCCTCACCCCGATAGTCGCTAAATGTTTTGAGAAACTGGTCATGTCCCACATCAAGACAGCCGTCAACATCAACGAGGACCCTCATCAATATGCATATCGTGAGAACCGAT
>JBBPBX010021818.1:0-42011 GCA_038048925.1 Garcialebias charrua | reverse complement strand
TTATATCCTCCAGTAAGGCTGAATGAATCCGTTCCTGTTAAATTTATTTTTGGCACAACTTTGCGCGTGCTTTATTTAACTGCGTCATGTGGATGTAATACTTGTTAATCGTGTGTTTGGTGGGAATATTAATCATTTTCACATCATGAACAGTTAATAATAATAATAATAATAATAATAATAATAATGAATTCAATTTATAACGCACTTTTCATTAATGGAAATCTCAAAGTGCTACAAGGTGCAACAGAATTAAATGTCAATAAAACAAATAATAAAACAATTAAAATCAACAACAGTATCAGCTATGATCAAAAGTAGAATCATGAGGAGTAGAGTATGCTCGGTTGAAAAGAAAGGTCTTCAAGCCGCTCTTAAAGTCAACCACAGACTGTGGGGCTTCAGTTTCTCTGAATCACCTGTAAGTGTCGCCAAAGGAACAAGAACCACAGAAACGTGCGTACGCCAACAGGGGAGCTGGCGTGGAAATGTACCTGGATGCGCACATATTCACGTTCAGTTCAGTTTTGATACATACGGGGTTTTGCGTGGATAGTGACGTAAGCAAGTTTTTTGTGCGCACGCACGGTTGATACATGAGGCCCCAGATGATCTGTGTTTGGGGGTTATATTTATTATCTGCAATGATTTTATGTCTATACTGTATTCTGCTTTTTTTTTTTTTTTACTTCATTTTGTTTGTTGCCTATGTGTTGCCTGTTTGTTTGTTTGTACAGCACTTTGGTTGGCCTTGTCGCTGTTTTAAGTGCTCTATAAATGGACCTTACCAAGCTCCGCCCACAGGGCCGCGTTTCATTGGCTAATGCCCATAACACGTCACAGCGCAGCTTCCACGTGCGTGCCGGTCTCACAAAACAAACGCTACGGTAGCGTTTGTGAGACCGGCACCACATGCTACTTACATTGCTAGCTAGCATACGTGCAGAATTTTTTTGCGTCAGGGCTGGAAAAATGGTCCTCCACCGTTAGTGGGGTATCTGTACAGGAGATGTCAGGTACCCTGACCGTATTTGTGGAAGTAAAATTCACCGTTTCCCTATATGTGAAACTGAATGCCTTGCTTGGATCAAAGCTTGTGCACGACCACAAAACTGAACAATTATTTCTTTCACCAGCAGAGAAGGGTTGACCTGCTTTTGAAACCTGCTAGTTAACAACACGCGGTCACGATGAGAGAAAGCCACAGTTCACTGAACGTCCTGGAAGTTGGGAAGAAACAGCTCTGCTAACTCCACATGAGCTAGCTAACACAACGAGCTCTACTGTCGATTTCACCTAAAACTGCACAAAATCGTGACACGAAGGCTGGATTTTAACTAACACACCGGACGGCTGAGCTCGTTTGCCCTCACAAAAGTCGCTGTCGGCGTGTTTAGCAGCTAAAGCAGCAACGGCTAACCAACCACTTAAGGAATGAATGGAGATTACAGTTAGCATTAGCTTTGCGACCAAGGCACACAAACTTTTGCCAACAATAGAAATCGCTGATTTCAAAAGTAACCCTCAAAACCATGAATGCCTGACTTACCCAGCCTTGCAGGACAATAGGCATCAGTGATCCTGTCCACAGCTGTATTAATGCTGAGCATGTGAGCTGCTGTTTTCCTCATCAGACGGTAGCATTAGCTGTGACGCGCACGCTGTTGGAGGCATCGCGTGGCTCAAACAACTTGATAACGTCCAAAAAAAAAACATGAACTTGTTGGTTCCCCTGTCCATTGTCATGGCTGATATTTTGTTGGAATCTGGCAGAAATGATACACTATTCGACTCAGAAATACCCTGCAGAGTCAGTCGACGCCATGTTTACATTGAAACTAATGCTGCTGCTTGGGAGACATGCAGACCGGTCGGAGCTTAGGGGGCGTTTCCGGGCAGAGCTTGGTAAGGTCCATAGTATGGTATGGTATGGTAAGTTGCCTCAGACACTGAACAAAAACATTCACCTATATTAAAAGCCAATTAGTAGGGATGTTCCGATCGATTGGCCACCGATCAAAATCGGCCGATTTACGTGAAAAAGTATGTGATCGGCGTTTCCTATAAATGCCTTCCATTGCCGATCACAAAAACAGCCTGTGCAGCATTCAGTGTAGTGTCCCCTTCCTCCTTTCACCTCGCTCCTGGCCTCCTGCGCAGTGCGCATGCGCGTAGAGGGAGCAGATCATAAACAAAGTTAACAAACATGTCTGCCAGCACGTAGCTCCAGATGTAGCTCCAATGCTAGCCCAGCTCGTTGCTCCCGACAGCGGTACCCCGGTTCTTGCACGGCACTCAGCCTACTTCGGTCGCAACAGCTCCGAGGTCTGTGCACTAGTTTGTTTCGTGGTACCTGTCGACGGCTCTTCAGTCCGTTCGCGGCGTTCAGCCCTCTCTGGTCGCGGCAGCTCCGAGGTCGGCTAGCCAGTTTAGCCAGTGGCCCGAGACGCAAGCTCTCAGGTCCGCGCTCGGTGGAGGCGAGTATTTTGGATGAGATGTTCTACAGATTGAAGGTAAGTTGAATTATTTTGATTCACCAGAGGACTTAGGCCTGTTTACACAAGGACAACCTCTGGAAATAATAGTGTTTTTATAATGTTTATTGTGACAAATAAACAAACAAACAAAAAAAACTTGTTTAAAGTGATCCATTTGTAGTTTCCATGCCAGTCAGGGTTGCCAGATAAGAAATGATGAACTATTATACTGCAGATTTAAATGTATTAATGCTGTGTTCAACATTGTTCCCTGTTCAAAGCAAATGCACTTTAATTTTGCTGCTGTTTCTCTGTTTTAAGGTCTTTAAGACCATATGTTATTTAAGTAGCAAATGGGGTATTTTATTTTATATAAGAAGTAACAGATGTGTTTTTTTTTTATTGAAAGTAAGGTAAACATTTAGTTTTTTTCTTTGATAATGCACAATGTTTGCTGATGCACAAAACAGCAATTCTTGCTCTCAGGTATTTTTGATTTTGTAATGTATGGTTATTTATTTGAATGCACTCACTTTCACTTTATTTTTTTTACTTTATTTAGGCAATGTTGTGACATTTATTTGACTTTGCACTATTTAGCCTGTTGAGAGCTACACTGTTTTCAGTCTTTTAAAGATTGTGTTACTGAGTTAAATTTAAGTGGTTTTTTTTTTTTACTTTTAACTGGATAGTTGTTGCATTGTGCCTGCAAGTTTGTCTGTATTTGTTCTCTGAAAAAAATGAGTAAAAATTAGGGATGTGCCGATCGATCGGTCACCGATCGATCGGCACCGATAATCATATCAGCGTATGTGATCGGCTTTTGCCTTCAATTACCGATCACAGAGCCTGTGATGCGAAGTTTGCTAACTGCAAAACGTGCGACGAAAAAGTACCTCGTGGAGGAATTTCAACGAAGTCCTTCAACACAACAAACCTAATTCGTCATTAAAATGTTTTAATACGTTTTAATAACTTACCAAAAGCCGTCTGCCAGCGCCGCCATAAGCAACACCTGTTAGCATGTAGCCCCACCGAGTAGCCCCACCGAGTCCGCTCCGCTGCGCAGTTACGGGCAGTCCAGTTTAGCTGCGGCTTCAAAAAGGCTGTCGGCTTTGTTATTCCAAGTTAGCTGGGTGTCCCCCGATATCTTCTGCTTCCAGTCCGACATCGAGGCGAGCTCCAGGAACCTCTGATCGCACAAAGCCGGCTGTCTGCGGCAGCTCTGGTTTAGCATGTTAGCCTTAGCTCATACCATGAGCTGCTGGTCTCGCGCGGCGCTGTGGGAGCGCTCGGCGGAGCGATCGCGGCTGCTGCTCCAGTCCTGAGACATTCACAGAGTTCAGGGAGTGTTTCCAGTTAATTTATCCGTATGAGGCATCCTCTTATGGGAGAAACAGTCCTCCAAAAGCCGACTGCCGAGTGTGGAACTAATGAATGTAAAATGGCGGAGGCGGTATTTCCTGGTTCTTCTTCTTCTTCTATAGAGTTGAATGGCGGTTGGCGAACTCATATTAAGCGCATTACCGCCACCTGGTTCCCGCAGGAAGTTGTTCAAAAAAGCACGAAATTATTTAAAAATAATAATAATGATACTTTACGTATTTATAAAGCCATTTGTAAAAACAGCCAACAGTGCAGCTTTAAGTAGCAAATGGGGTATTTTAGTTTTTTATATGAAGTAATAGATGTGTTTTTTTTTAAAAACAATAAAAAACCTTTTTTTTTATTGAAAGTTAGTAAGGTAAACATTTTTCTTTGATAATGCAGTTGATAATTACTTTTATTTACTTTGTTCTCTGAAATAAATTAGTAAAAATATGTTTTTGTCTGAATTATGGTGATTTTATGGTTCTGAAAATAACATGAGTGCTGCTTCTGGCTACAAGATCTGAAAAGTTTTCAGATCTTGTAGCCAGAAGCAGCACTCATAAATTACAGGTAAGCCATTTGATCGGTGATCGGTTTATGTGATCGGCTCACATATAGGCAATCGGTAATTGTGATCGGTATCGGTGATCGTCACACATAGGTGATCGGTATCGGTATCGGTTTCAAAAAACCTGATCGGCACATCCCTAGTAAAAATATGTTTTTGTCTAAATTATGGTGATTTTATGGTTCTTTTCAGATCTTGTAGCCAGAAGCAGCACTCATAACTAAACCAATTAAGTTACAGTCAATCCATCTGATCGGTATCGGTATCGGTGATCGGCACTCATAGGTGATTGGTATCGGTGATCGGCAGCATAAAGCCTGATCGGAGCATCCCTACCAATTAGTAAAAGTTATCCATCTAAGAAAGCCAGCAGATTGCGTTGAATCTTCACTTCTTTGCAGGCTCCCATCTTGAGCAAGCACAAAGGCAACAGTGGAAAGGAAAAACTCATTTTTAATTGGAAGACATCTCCACAGAACCAAGCTCGGGACAAGCGGCCATCTGCTTCGACTAGCTGGGGTTTGAAAGGACATGAAGGAAAAACAAACAATAGGTCCAGGTGTTTTTTTTGATTGATTGATGTTTATTCGTAACAATACAAGACAGTTTCATCAGATACAAGAATACAAGTAGGATAAAATGAAGAGAGCATAAAGAAGATGAAATCTTATTATATCTGCCTCTATAAAGGTCCAGGTGTACTTTCTATTGGAGGAAATACATAAAACACATTAGGATATAAATAATTACAAACGGGTAGAGTAAAGTAAGTAAAGACAGCAGCAGAGTGAAGAAATGTGGTAAATTTGTCCTCCTGCAATCGAAGCCTGTAGCAGCATATCTAAGGGATAGCTCAGGAAACCCAAGCTGACCCTAGCTGACCCTAACTAGGATTTATCAAAAAGGAAAGGCTTAAGCCTAGTCTTAAAAGTAGACAATGTGTCAGCCTCACAGACAGAAACTGGAAGTTGGTTCCTCAAGAAAGGAGCCTGATAACGGAAAGCTCTGTCTCCCTTTCCACTTTTGGAAACTCAAGGAACCACAAAAACATGCCATCTGAGAGTGAAGTGCTCTATTAGGAAAGTAAGGAACAATAACATCTGTATTATAAGGTTGCAGTGCATTAAGTGTAGAACCACTAGACTGAGGAACAGCTTCTACCCTGAAGCTGTTAGATTCATAAATCTCTAACAAGGATATTCACTGTAAAAAAAATCACTAATGCCACTTTAATTTGGTGATATGTGACTTATCTGTGCAGCTGATTATCCATGTTGCTGATTATCTCATGTTGCTGATTATTCCATGCTGCTGTATTCAATCATACCTATCTGCTGCTGCTGTTGTTAAGCCATATTGTTTTACATTATTGGTGCTTAGTGTGTATCTTAGATATTTTAGCGTACCATTTGGCCTTTGTTTAGCGTATCTTATATCCTTATTTTCTCTTTTATATTTTGCTATTTTGGGGTATTACTGGGACCCTGTGTACATACTTTTGTTCCATCTCATGTATATGTGGTGGAAATGACAATAAAGTTGACTTGAACTTTAAAGACCGTGTAAAGTAAAATTAAATTTGTGTTTTGAGTTTGTCACACGGCATAAATATGTGTTATTAATCACCCATATAAATCTGACTGATTAAAAACATTGTTTACCTTATAAAATTAAGTCTCAAAAATCATGAAAAAACATGATTTTGCCTTGCTCTGGAACGCTGGGGGCGTGTCAGCGCGTGGGCGTGGTTTCAGCGCAGTACTGCACCAGTGTCCTGCCCCCTGAGCTGACTGTGTGTGGAGAGGCAGACGGGAGCAGCAGTAAACCTGCTCTGTTTTTATCTGAGTTCTGGCTGTAACACCAGCTCATTTTTCCAAGAGTTACGCTGTTTTTAGTGCACTAACAACTCTGGTTTTGTTTTTAAAGTTGAGGACACATAACTCCGCTGTTATGTGTTTAATAATAAGCGCTATTTTAGAAGATGAGCAGCGGACTCGCTGCACCCGGTCCGACCCGGTCACCTCGCATGCGGGGTCTGTGTTGGTGATTAAAAAGAGTAATCACGTTGATAAGTTATCTCATCTGTGTCAGCGGAGTCACGGCGTTTCACGGCGCGCGTGGCAGGATTTCAGCTCCACGCGGATCGCTCTCACACACACACACACGCGGGGGGGCGCGGAGGTGCGCGGAGGTGCAGGTGGCATGTGGTCGCTCCAGCAGCACGCCTGGGTTTGTTTGACTCCCTCCTGCGTCTCAATGTCACAATGGAGCGGCTGCAGTCCTCCATGCGTAAAAGGAGTGAGAGTACTGGAGGGAGACGGTCGGTAGCGAGTGAACGGCTCCACCGAAGAACGCATTTATACGGCTGGAGCTGCAGGGGGTGGGGCTTGTTACCGTGTGACGAAACACGGACACATTTAAACCACGCCTAAAAAATCCTGAAACAGAAATATCTTTATACACAGTTTGATCTATAACTCCAAAATTAATTGAGCTACAATTTTGAGACTTTTTACTCATTTACAAGATTACAATTATGACATTTATAATGTTTATTGAAGAAAATGTTGAAATTCACTTTACACGGTCTTTAATAAGATGGAGCTAAATTGTTGAGAGCTTTGTAGGTTAGAAGTAATATTTTGACTTATATTCTGAATTTGACAGGGAGCCAATGGAGAACAACTAAAACTGGAGAGATATGATCACTACTGCCAACTCCCATTAAAAGTTAAAGACAATTGTGGTCTTGTGCATTAGAATTGCAATTCTCACTGTTACTATAACAACATTGTGATGTACCGTACATTTATTTAAGTCCCCTCCATTGCCAAGCAAATGCTTCCAGTGTACCAGTAGTTCTGTTTGCTCTGTTATGCTTTCATATTTTAGTTTTTGTAGCATGTTGCTATATCAGGTGATACCGTTTTAATAACAGGGTAAACAACTTTAGCTGGTGGCAGTAATGAGGAAGTCACATTGGACAAAATTTGTTTTGTTTTTACACTTTGACCTCTTTGTGATGTTTGTTGTCATTGCCCTTTTTTGGCTTAAAATAACTTTAACCCAATCAACATTTGAACTATGTCTAGCATCTATCATTCCTGATATCAGTTGTGAAAACGTATTGTAAGTACCGTACTACGTGTGCTTTGCTCTCTCTTTTTCTTTTCTTATCCTGTTGCATATAGAAAAATGACATACCGTACATAGTACTTTATCTCCTGTTGTCATTAGCTGACAACAGGACACAACAAGGACACTCTTAAATATAACATTTTGGTCGCATGGAGCTTGCTAGAAGTAAAATTTTCATTTCCCCTGAGGACAAAAAAAAGCATAGTCAGCATAGTTTTAGTCGTTTGAGTGAATTAGCCATATTCATTGAATTTAATGGTTATAAAATCAAAATAGCTTGGATTTATTTTGAAATCCAACAGTTTTTAAATCAAATTTAAACAAAAGTTTGGTTTTAAATTTAGTAATAAAGTGTATTTTAGACTAACAAGACGGCTAACGCTTTAGTAGCCGTGTTGTTGGCCGCTAAAGACCGTATTTTCAGCGATATGATAAATTGCTAGGGGTGTAACGATACACAAAACTCACGAGACGAGACGAGACGAGAAAATCACAGATCTTGCGAGAACGAGACGAGATTTTAACATTAGTTCAAGAAAACTTCAAAGATCGGTTTTATGCCGCAAAAAGGCTTTTATTCTGTTTTAACATGTATTACAAACCCAACTGATGTCTTCATTTTACTGATTGAATCTCCTTAGACCTTAGAACAGTGGTTCTTAACCTTTTTTGAGCTACCGAACCCTCAAGTTTCATATGGCCACTCACCGAACCCCTCTTTTTTAATATATAAAATATGATTTTTTTTTTTTCCAAATTCTACAACATCACCTTGCTCAAAGAACAAAAGCAACACAGTGCATGAACTCACAACAACTTTATTCTGGCCCAATAAGAGTTTCATCCCCCAAAAATATTTTTGTACAATTTTTAATCATCAAAGAGGAATTTGGGATAATTTATCTTCAGCTGCTGTTCCGAGTAGCAGATTTGCCATCTTTAATGCAGCTGGTTTTATGAGAGATTCACCAATGGAGTGTGGCTTACCCTGCTTTGCGATCAAATAAGCAACTTCGTACGATGCTGCGAGGATCGGTTTGCTAACAGGTACAAATCCAAGAGCAGGCAGAGTGGCCCTTTCATCATATCTGGCTCGTTGCACCTTGAAATGAACAAAAAAAGGTAATTATTAGGTTGAAAGTGTCAGAAATTACCACAAAATTTTTAATTGACCTTAAACCAGAAAAAGAGTACTAAAACATGTTGCTGAAAAGGTAGAATAAGCTTTTAAATTAGCAAAAGAAAGCAAAAAGAATATATTTGCCCAATTAGGCTGAAAGAAGCAGAAATGAGCACAAAAATGTGGAAATTATCTGAAGAAAATCTAAAATTAGAAAAAAGATTCAGCTGAAAAGTAGCTAAAATAGCAGAAAGAAGCATCACCAGAATGAAGTTGAGAGAGCACATTTTTGCTGAATTAGGATGACATTTTTTTAATAAGAGCATTAAATGTGGAATTAGCTTAAAAAGCTAAAATTAGCATAGAAACAACATCATATCTGGCTCGTTCACCTTGAATTCAGCAGGCGTTGTGTTCTTGTACTGTATTCTCCGTCTGTGCATCTTCATGAAGTGTTCCTTCAGTTTTGCCGGCGCCAGACTAGTTGCTCAACTTCGTGTTGCATATCATGCAGATAGGACGCTGACTCCCATCCCGTTCCGTGACACAAGTGAATCCATGTCCAACCACTTTCTTTTTTTGCCCGACATATTTACCGTAGTTTGTAAACACACGACGTACAGCCATTTACTTCATGCGCGCGTTATATTTCCGCATCACTGCACTGAATCGTGTGTTGCCAGATTGGGTGGTTCACCGCGATTTTCCTTCTGACTTTTGCGGATAGAGAGTGCTTTGGGCGGGTGGTACTCTATCTGGCAACACCGGTCACACCGGTGTTTACACGCGTGTCTTTACATTCGGGGCAGCGTCGGGACCCTCCATCAATGTAGAGGCGTCTCGTCTGCGGTAGTTCCATCAGTAGTTGGGGCGTCTTCTATAGCAACTTCATCCGGCGAAGCCATGCTGTCCGTGACGCTGATGGCTTCGCCGGATGAAGTTGCTATAGAAGACGCCCCAACTACTGATGGAACTACCGCAGACGAGACGCCTCTACATTGATGGAGGGTCCCGACGCTGCCCCGAATGTAAAGACACGCGTGTAAACACCGGTGTGACCGGTGTTGCCAGATAGAGTACCACCCGCCCAAAGCACTCTCTATCCGCAAAAGTCAGAAGGAAAATCGCGGTGAACCACCCAATCTGGCAACACACGATTCAGTGCAGTGATGCGGAAATATAACGCGCGCATGAAGTAAATGGCTGTACGTCGTGTGTTTACAAACTACGGTAAATATGTCGGGCAAAAAAAGAAAGTGGTTGGACATGGATTCACTTGTGTCACGGAACGGGATGGGAGTCAGCGTCCTATCTGCATGATATGCAACACGAAGTTGAGCAACTAGTCTGGCGCCGGCAAAACTGAAGGAACACTTCATGAAGATGCACAGACGGAGAATACAGTACAAGAACACAACGCCTGCTGAATTCAAGGTGAACGAGCCAGATATGATGTTGTTTCTATGCTAATTTTAGCTTTTTAAGCTAATTCCACATTTAATGCTCTTATTAAAAAAAATGTCATCCTAATTCAGCAAAAATGTGCTCTCTCAACTTCATTCTGGTGATGCTTCTTTCTGCTATTTTAGCTACTTTTCAGCTGAATCTTTTTTCTAATTTTAGATTTTCTTCAGATAATTTCCACATTTTTGTGCTCATTTCTGCTTCTTTCAGCCTAATTGGGCAAATATATTCTTTTTGCTTTCTTTTGCTAATTTAAAAGCTTATTCTACCTTTTCAGCAACATGTTTTAGTACTCTTTTTCTGGTTTAAGGTCAATTAAAAATTTTGTGGTAATTTCTGACACTTTCAACCTAATAATTACCTTTTTTTGTTCATTTCAAGGTGCAACGAGCCAGATATGATGAAAGGGCCACTCTGCCTGCTCTTGGATTTGTACCTGTTAGCAAACCGATCCTCGCAGCATCGTACGAAGTTGCTTATTTGATCGCAAAGCAGGGTAAGCCACACTCCATTGGTGAATCTCTCATAAAACCAGCTGCATTAAAGATGGCAAATCTGCTACTCGGAACAGCAGCTGAAGATAAATTATCCCAAATTCCTCTTTGATGATTAAAAATTGTACAAAAATATTTTTGGGGGATGAAACTCTTATTGGGCCAGAATAAAGTTGTTGTGAGTTCATGCACTGTGTTGCTTTTGTTCTTTGAGCAAGGTGATGTTGTAGAATTTGGAAAAAAAAAAATCATATTTTATATATTAAAAAAGAGGGGTTCGGTGAGTGGCCATATGAAACTTGAGGGTTCGGTAGCTCAAAAAAGGTTAAGAACCACTGTTCTAAGGTCTAAGGAGATTCAATCAGTAAAATGAAGACATCAGTTGGGTTTGTAATACATGTTAAAACAGAATAAAAGCCTTTTTGCGGCATAAAACCGATCTTTGAAGTTTTCTTGAACTAATGTTAAAATCTCGTCTCGTTCTCGCAAGATCTGTGATTTTCTCGTCTCGTCTCGTCTCGTGAGTTTTGTGTATCGTTACACCCCTAGCAATTTATCATATCGCTGAAAATACGGTCTTTAGCGGCCAACAACACGGCTACTAAAGCGTTAGCCGTCTTGTTAGTCTAAAATACACTTTATTACTAAATTTAAAACCAAACTTTTGTTTAAATTTGATTTAAAAACTGTTGGATTTCAAAATAAATCCAAGCTATTTTGATTTTATAACCATTAAATTCAATGAATATGGCTAATTCACTCAAACGACTAAAACTATGCTGACTATGCTTTTTTTTGTCCTCAGGGGAAATGAAAATTTTACTTCTAGCAAGCTCCATGCGACCAAAATGTTATATTTAAGAGTGTCCTTGTTGTGTCCTGTTGTCAGCTAATGACAACAGGAGATAAAGTACTATGTACGGTATGTCATTTTTCTATATGCAACAGGATAAGAAAAGAAAAAGAGAGAGCAAAGCACACGTAGTACGGTACTTACAATACGTTTTCACAACTGATATCAGGAATGATAGATGCTAGACATAGTTCAAATGTTGATTGGGTTAAAGTTATTTTAAGCCAAAAAAGGGCAATGACAACAAACATCACAAAGAGGTCAAAGTGTAAAAACAAAACAAATTTTGTCCAATGTGACTTCCTCATTACTGCCACCAGCTAAAGTTGTTTACCCTGTTATTAAAACGGTATCACCTGATATAGCAACATGCTACAAAAACTAAAATATGAAAGCATAACAGAGCAAACAGAACTACTGGTACACTGGAAGCATTTGCTTGGCAATGGAGGGGACTTAAATAAATGTACGGTACATCACAATGTTGTTATAGTAACAGTGAGAATTGCAATTCTAATGCACAAGACCACAATTGTCTTTAACTTTTAATGGGAGTTGGCAGTAGTGATCATATCTCTCCAGTTTTAGTTGTTCTCCATTGGCTCCCTGTCAAATTCAGAATATAAGTCAAAATATTACTTCTAACCTACAAAGCTCTCAACAATTTAGCTCCATCTTATTAAAGACCGTGTAAAGTGAATTTCAACATTTTCTTCAATAAACATTATAAATGTCATAATTGTAATCTTGTAAATGAGTAAAAAGTCTCAAAATTGTAGCTCAATTAATTTTGGAGTTATAGATCAAACTGTGTATAAAGATATTTCTGTTTCAGGATTTTTTAGGCGTGGTTTAAATGTGTCCGTGTTTCGTCACACGGTAACAAGCCCCACCCCCTGCAGCTCCAGCCGTATAAATGCGTTCTTCGGTGGAGCCGTTCACTCGCTACCGACCGTCTCCCTCCAGTACTCTCACTCCTTTTACGCATGGAGGACTGCAGCCGCTCCATTGTGACATTGAGACGCAGGAGGGAGTCAAACAAACCCAGGCGTGCTGCTGGAGCGACCACATGCCACCTGCACCTCCGCGCACCTCCGCGCCCCCCCGTGTGTGTGTGTGTGAGAGCGATCCGCGTGGAGCTGAAATCCTGCCACGCGCGCCGTGAAACGCCGTGACTCCGCTGACACAGATGAGATAACTTATCAACGTGATTACTCTTTATTTTAATCACCAACACAGACCCCGCATGCGAGGTGACCGGGTCGGACCGGGTGCAGCGAGTCCGCTGCTCATCTTCTAAAATAGCGCTTATTATTAAACACATAACAGCGGAGTTATGTGTCCTCAACTTTAAAAACAAAACCAGAGTTGTTAGTGCACTAAAAACAGCGTAACTCTTGGAAAAATGAGCTGGTGTTACAGCCAGAACTCAGATAAAAACAGAGCAGGTTTACTGCTGCTCCTGTCTGCCTCTCCACACACAGTCAGCTCAGGGGGCAGGACACTGGTGCAGTACTGCGCTGAAACCACGCCCACGCGCTGACACGCCCCCAGCGTTCCAGAGCAAGGCAAAATCATGTTTTTTCATGATTTTTGAGACTTAATTTTATAAGGTAAACAATGTTTTTAATCAGTCAGATTTATATGGGTGATTAATAACACATATTTATGCCATGTGACAAACTCAAAACACAAATTTAATTTTACTTTACACGGTCTTTAAGTGGTTTTTTTCCTGGTTTACATAGAAGTGAAAACGATGTTAAAATTCTCTTTGAAGCTAAATACTGTATTCTAACGTTGGGTGATAACTATCCATGATTTGTCAGTTCAGAGTAGTAAAATAAACTTATATAAGCGGCTTGCACAGTGAATAAAACTGCCTGCCCAATTTTAGCTCTTAATGTGTGCCTATAAGTGCACACTGAGGTAGCCACTGACAAAAGCAATTTACTGTTCAGTACCACTGCAGCTGGACAGCTCGTTGAGCCTCAGCAACTTTTGTTCACTTTAACAAGAACTGTGAAGAGACTGCGGAGCCAACTAGCTCAACCACAAAACGTTTTTTTCTTCACATGCATGGAACCAGCAGAGCATTTAGTTTCAAATTATCTACATTTCGAAACAATATCAACTACTGAAGGTCAGCCATTTAGAGCTAAATATCTCTTCATACAAAGTCGATCTAAAACAGACAAAAACGGTTGATCGTGTCACTTTCATGTTTTGCTCGGGTGATTTATTTATAATCCTTGTTTGAAGAGCAGCAAGCTTTGACGTAAGCATCGAAGGCACCGCAGTGGTAGAGAATAATGGTCAAGTGTTCAAATTAAAACTGTTGCTTTTAGTGACTCTGAAGCAAATCTGAGTGTTTAGTCTTACTAGCTCAGTGGTCTTAAATTACAATTCAGCAATGTTTATTTTAAGTTATTTTTTTATTTTTTTTATAGCAAGGCTCCAGATTATATATGTGACAGTCATGTTGCTTTTCATCACTCATCATATTACATTTTCAGGCCTGTGCGTCTCTGTGGGCTGAGGGCTCTGCAGAGAGAAGCAGAAGAAGCAGAGAAAGCCCAAAATCAAATGTGGGAATTGACATAAATGTGAGAAACAATGCACCACCTTAAACAAATTACTTGGAATGCAGGAAAAGCTGCACCTCCAAAAACAAATGACCATAAATGTTGGAATAGACACACTGATTAAACTGAACTGAAGTGAACACACTTATTTTTATAGCACCTTTCTATCTGTACCCTCATTTACCCATTCATACAGCACTCTACTATATCTCTACAGAGGCAATGAAGGGTTCAGTGTCTTGCCCAGGGACACTTCAACATGCTGCTGGTGGATTCGACCCCCCAACTTTTGTACTGGAGGACAACTGCTCCAACCACTCAGCCACAGCTGCCACTAACTCTGAGGTTAAATATTTGTTTGTTCTCAATACAAAAACATAAAAAGCCAAAGTGCAAGGAAGTTTGTAATAAGAGCAGAGGCACCCAGACACTTGTCCCTCTGGAGAGTTGATCAACAAACACTTTTTCACTCATTTAAATCCAGACACTGAATTAAGTTTGTGTGACTCTCAGTCATAAACCTTGAAAACGTATGTTGAATAGCAAATAGAATTAAAAAAAATTAACTTATCTTTGCTTATCTAACCATGCGCATTTCCTTCAACAGTATTTAACCTTCATGTCTTTACAGTGCTCTCCCGTCTTTGGCGGAACATCTTTGGTCTGGGTCTAAGTGCAGGAATGAAAAAAACATTCTCTGAACGGAAGCTGGCCCCTGTTTATTATGTGATATTAACTTCTGTGAAGTTTGAGACTTTCAATAAGAGGCGAGTCATGAGGTTACATCATGAACAAACTGATTAACTACTTTGAGTCTACGGAAGCTGGCCCCTGTTTATTATGTGATATTAACTTCTGTGAAGTTTGAGACTTTCAATAAGAGGCGAGTCATGAGGTTACATCATGAACAAACTGATTAACTACTTTGAGTCTGTGCAAGGCATCAGCTTTTATATGAGTTTCTTTTCTTTAAGAGCCTTTATATCAGTTGCAATTTAAAAGTAAAAATGTATATTTCTACCTATGAATGTGTCTGTCTGTCAATTTATTTTAAAAAAAGCCCAAGGACCAGTCAACAAATTTTAGTGAATATCTTCTAAAGTAATTATTAATTAATTAATTATGCAACTGAAAACTGAGAACTTTTTGGAGTCAACACCATTCAATATGGCCGCCACTGCAAAGCAACCTTATCGAACATATAAATCACATAACTCTGCCAGTTTGATAGACTTTGAGTTACATTTCGGTGTGGTAGTAGCTGACAGTCCTCCAACACGTTGTGCAATATCTGATTTAAAGCTGTGGGAGTCAAGTCTGTCTGTTAGAATCTGCTCAGGCTTGTGAAATATTTAGCTAACAACATTTTCAGAAAACGATCATTAGGTGGGCATTTACAACTTTTTGAGTCTACCAAATTCAAAATGGCCACCACTGCCAACCGATAATTACAATAAAAGCTAACCTAACTGATTTTACAGATACTGTGCTAAACTTTGACGGGGTAGAAGCTGAACAATATTCTAAATACACACATTCAGTGTGGCACATTGTGCGTTACTTCTGCTTAAAACATTGGCATTCCTTATTGGCTTCAGTCTTGTCTGACTGTTAGAAAATATAATAAATACCAAAACAATTTGTACAGCTAGGAAATGAAAAATCAGATCTTCAAAATATAAAATGTGGAGTCCCCCAAGGTTCAGTGCTAGGACCAAAGCTTTTTCTTTTGTATATCAATGACGTTTGTGAAGTGTCTAAAAAGTTACAAATCATCCTGTTCGCAGATGATACAAATTTATTTTGTTCTGGGAATGACTTAAAAACCATTATAGAATGTATGGCTTGTGAGAGGTCTAAACTTAAAGCTCCCCTGACATCATCTTTGAACTTTCCATAAAATGGCACAACATATATATATATATATATATATATATATTAAGATTGACCTCTGATCGTTTTTGCTAAAACAATGTTAAATTAATTAAAATTCCTCTCAAAAATAGTTTAAAATTAGCGCCGTTTTTTTTACATGGTAAATACGGATTTTCCCGTCGCGGGATTATGACGTCAGATAAAGACTCGCCTCAAATGCGCACATTGAATACAATGGACGAAGATACAAACGCGATCCGTCCAATTTAGCCATTTAAAACTTTATATTTTAGCGGTTTGTCTTCAGAGAAGCCAAAGTTATTTCGAGTAAACAGCAGGTTATATTTTTTTTTCTGCTGCTGCTGGTTTTTGTACACTTTTCACTTCAGGAAGTGAGCAGCTGTGTGATGACTTACAGCAGCTGATAGTTGAGAGGCAGAAGGAATTCTACAACATCTAAATCGTTTCCACAGCACTGAAATGGTAATATATTAGTTAATGTTTCTAATAATTATTCAACATTAATTTATAGTTTAAAAAATTAGTCCCTTTTAAAATATCTGTTAAATATTTTAATGTTTATTCTAACATACGTTCTGAAAAACATCATTCATATTTCCAGTTGAAATTTGCATGTTTACATGCACTAAATGTTCACTAAAAATAAAAATAAAATGTTTATATGTCAATCATTAAATTTAAAAATAAATTTATATCAAATACCGTCAAAAAACATAAATTTCCATAGCTGTTTTAATAAAAATATCAGTTTGTGTTTTCAGGTTTCCAGGTCTCCAGTCCATCACCTGAGGCTCTTCCTGTTGAACCACAACTACAACCCAGACTTTCACATCACAGCAGGTAAGATTGCATCAACAAAAAGAATAGTACTCAACAATATTCTTTGATGTAAATCTGTTGATTTTCTGTGGTTCTGATGAGGGAAGTGACAAAGTGGATGCAGCATTCAGCCCATAATGGACCCAGGAGACAGATGTCCTCTACGTCCAGACCTACAACACCTGGACATCCAGGAGGGTGGACGAGGAGGTGGTGGAGTCTGAAGAAGTGTACAAGCAGCAGGATGAGGAGAAACTAGTTCTTAATGACACAGCTGCTCAGTAAAATTGAATTTCTAGTAAAATTCTGATTTTGCAGATTTACAGCTGTAAAGTGTCATTTTTACAGAGCTGATGAAGTCAAACACCACTTGCTGATATTTTTTAAACTCAATTTTTTTTGATAATTTGTTCATATTAATGTTTCCCCAGAGGTTTTCATATATTTGATAATATGGGATGGTTTTATTTTAATAAAATGTTTTTTTTTAACATTCACCAATTTTGTTTTTACTAAAGTACGAGCTGTGAGTTGTAGATGAACGAATGAAATTAAAACAGATACACAAATATTCTCACAAAGAATAACTCAACACTAACAGATAATATAGTGTACTACTGTAACTTTATTTACACATAACTACAGAAACACTTGGTTCATTGTTATCCTTTTTTTTTCAAACAATATGTTCATTTGAACTGTCAGAAAAAATATTAAATTCATATTTTCATTGATTCATTTTCATCTCAATGCTCTGGCTAGGTGTAGTATTTCTGCATATTTTGATGTCTTGATGCACAAACGTACCAGTCCTGATGTTCTACAGCAGGGGTGCTCATTACGTAGATCGCGATCTACTGGTAGATCTCTGATGTAGTACTGGTAGATCGCAGCATGACATTTAAAAAAATTTTTCTGTCCAGTGCCCTGAGATTACTTATTTTGTGAATTGACGCTATATAAATAAACTGAATTGAATCTTAGAACATCTTTACTCAGCAAACACAACAGTTTAGGTCAAAATACTATAATTTTAAAGCCACAGTACTATAGTTCATAATTTCTTAGCTGGCAACCCGACTGACATGGAAACTTCAGCATTTGTCATGTAAACCAGCTTATTTCATGTTTTTTACCCCCAATAAACATTGAAAAATCACCAATGTTTCCACAGGTTGTTCTCGTGTAAACGGGGCCTTATAGTAGTTAGGTCACTTTGACTTGATCATTTCAAAAGTAGCTTGCATGCTGAAAAAGTCTGAACACACCTGTTCTACAGGATTCTGTAGCATCAGTCCTGGTGTTCTAAAGGATTCTGCAGCATCAGTCCTGGTGTTCTACAGATCATGAAGACGTCTCCATCTGTTCTTTAACAATATCAAGGTTTGTTCTCCTCCACCTGGGTCCACTCTTCAGGTGAAGATATTTCTGTGAATTGATGATAAAACACACAGACACACACAGTATATATTATATGCAGTATACTGTATATTAAGACAATGGGTCAAACTAATGTCATGTATTTCCATCATTTTAATGATACACCACTATAACACCAAGTGATGTCCAAATTAAATAGAAAAATAAATATGAAATATTTTCAACATGTTGACTGGATTACATAACAAAGCTGACAAATTGAAGCAACATGATCAACAGCAGCAGGAGCCTGTGCAAATTGTTTTGTACACTAACTAATAACTAATAATGTTGAATAATTATTAGAAACATTAACTAATATATTACCATTTCAGTGCTGTGGAAACGATTTAGATGTTGTAGAATTCCTTCTGCCTCTCAACTATCAGCTGCTGTAAGTCATCACACAGCTGCTCACTTCCTGAAGTGAAAAGTGTACAAAAACCAGCAGCAGCAGAAAAAAAATATAACCTGCTGTTTACTCGAAATAACTTTGGCTTCTCTGAAGACAAACCGCTAAAATATAAAGTTTTAAATGGCTAAATAGGACGGATCGCGTTTGTATCTTCTCCATTGTATTCAATGTGCGCATTTGAGGCGAGTCTTTATCTGACGTCATAATCCCGCGACGGGAAAATCCGTATTTACCATGTAAAAAAAACGGCGCTAATTTTAAACTATTTTTGAGAGGAATTTTAATTAATTTAACATTGTTTTAGCAAAAACGATCAGAGGTCAATCTTAATATATATATATATGTTGTGCCATTTTATGGAAAGTTCAAAGATGATGTCAGGGGAGCTTTACTGAGTGGTTTAAAAACAACAAATTATCAATAAACTGGAATAAAATAAAATTCATGATTTTTGGTAATAGAAAAATAGATGATTCTATTATAATGTATATAGATGATAATCAAGTTGAACGAGTACATGAAGTTAAATTTTTAGGTGTTGTTTTAGATCATAAACTTAACTGGAAATCTCATAAAATACATACAATTAAAACTATGCATGCATCGTTGAATATTTTTGCAAAAGTATTGGACTTCTAAATAAAGTAAAATATGTTTTTTAGAGCTGTCAACACTACAGACAATATCATATTCATTTGTTGTTCCATATCTGACATACTGTATAGAGGTATGGGGCAACACATATAAAACCAACACTGAACCGTTGTCTGTCATACAAAAGAAAGTCATGAGAATTTTATATGAAGTGGACACCAGAGAACACACAAATAAATTATTTATTCAATCAAATATCTTGAAACTAAAGGATCTGGTTAATTTAAAAATGTTATTAGTTATGTTTGAAGCTAGAAATAGATTATTGCCATTTAATTTACAAAAATTATTTTTCTTAAGCTCTTGTGATAGAACTAACAGAAGGAAGTATGATTTCAAAAGTAAAAATTGTGCATACTACTTTAAAACAAATGTGCATTTCGGTGCATGGAGTTAAACTATGGAACAGTTTGGATGAGGAGTTTAAAAAATGCTCTACAATAAACCTATTCAAAACATTTTATAAATAAAGAATGATTAACTCTTATACACTGTTGAGTTGTTAATGGGAATAGTGGTATTTTGTTATGTATGTTATTAATGATACATGTTTGCAACTTGTTTTGTTAATTTAATGTATACGGCCATGACATTTTTGTAATTATTGAGAAAGGGGGCAGGTCTATACAAGATTTTCTTCTTCCTGCTCCCTCTTCACTCGTGTAAATAAGTGTTGTCAGAGATTGTGTTTGTAAACTGATGATTTTTTTAATCGAGTGAATAAATTGATTGATTGATATCCCATCAGCCACTAAAGAGATTTTAAAAAACTCTAACAAAGTATTAAATGGGATTAACTTTTGGAGTCAGTCCAATTTAAGATGGCTGCCACACATGCCAGTAACAAAATCAATCCTACAGCTGAAACTGACGTGGTAGTAGCTGGGAGTTATTCATAAAACAAACACCAAGCAGTAACTCATCTTGCGTGATATCACGCAAGATGAGTTACTGCTTGGTGTTTGTATCACACACACACATTTTTTACAAGGTTAGACCAAAACCGTGCGGGATTCCTGGGTTTTCCAGCCCCACTCCCTCTCTCCACAGCTGCAAAACATGTGCATCAGCCACAACTCCACACCTCCTGCATATTAGGATAGACTGATCTGCTGAGCATCAAAGCTCCTGCCAATTGATATTCCCGCGTTGGGACATTACCTACTTACTGTAACGTCCTAGTGCTCCCTGAACGAGTCCTTCCAGACCTCGCTGCTCCTCGTGGCCCTCCTTTGAATGGAGATCATCCCTTCAAACAATTAAAAAGTGCCCGAAATCAACAGTGCTCTACCTGGAACAACCTGATCCTCTCTCCTTTGCTACTCACCTCCTCTGGATCTTCAGCTCTTTCCCACGGAAAACCTAGGACCTCATCTCCTTTTCCTCTGGCTTCATCTACAAGACATAACAGTAAGAAGTATTCTACTGTTTATCAACCATCACTACAAATCTAATATCATACAAGATGCTCACTTTGTCCTTTTTCCCTTCCAACCCTGAAGCTGCTGCACCTGTAAATGAAATAATTTACCTTTTGTGCGCATGGCTCCGTCTTCTTCTCAGTCTGCTAACTTGGGGTCAACCTTAACTGTAAACATGATAAACTGTTTTACCTCTGTCCTTTCTACTGAAGGTCCTGGGTCTTTATGTGTGGAGTTCACATGTTCTTGGATTTGCGTAGGTTTTCTCTGGGTACTCCAGTTCCCTTATTGCAGTGCAACATATGACTATAGGAATTGCGCCCCCCGCGCGGTTCACCTGAAGTAATACAATCACGCCTTTTAAAGCAAGTGGGCGTCAGCGTCACCAGGGGCCCACCACCCTGGTATAAGAGGCGCTGACTACCCACGTACATCCTCTTTTGCCCTTCACCTCGCTTCACACCTGAACTTCGCAGGACTCCGTGTGACTGAATCGCTCGACTGGAGGTGAGCTCGCTCCCTGCCCAGAGTGTCACGGACTTCCCTGTGAGCACTTTGTTTAGCGGATGCTATCTTAGTGCAGTCGACTTCGACATTTTTACTCAACGTTTTCCTGCTAATTTTGTCGCACATTTTAGCGGGATGTTAACTGCGCAACACGCTACCTGCTAGGCTAACGGAGCTAATGGGTTAGCCACCACGAACAGCGCAACGAGAGGATTCAACGTTTTCCAGCTGTTTCATCGCCCAGTTTAGCGGGACGCTATCTGCGCAACACGCTACCTGCTAAGCTAATGGAGCTATCCGGTTAGCCACCACGAACAGCTAAGCAAGAGGATTCCACATTTTTCCACTGTTTCATTGCACAGTTTAGCGGGACGCTATCTGCGTAACACGCTACCTGCTAAACTAATGAAGCTAGTTGGTTAGCTACCACAAACAGCTAAATGAAAGGATTCTGCATTTTCCCGCCGTTTCATCGCCCAGTTTAGCGAGACACTATCTGCGCAACACGCTACCTGCTAAGCTAACAGAGCTAACACGTTAGCTATCACAAACAGCGCAACAAAAGGATTTCTTCAAACCAAGTTTAGCGGCGACTAACTGGTTTCAACTCGACGCTTCTTCTCGACCATGGCTCGGGAGAAGAGCGGAAATCGAAGAACTCCAACAAGACGAGCAGGCCAGTAAGCTCCGGCTCCCGACCTTGCCCCAACGAATGCGCCTACTGTACTTCATATCGTAGCGGACACCCACAAGTCCTGTCCATTCTGCCTAGGAATGGTCCACGCAAAGACAGCTTTGGTCTTCCCCGAATCTTGCCCTCATTGCAACCAGCTGCGTGAGGCAAGCGGATCGGGGAGGAGGTCCTGCCCCAAGTGGAGGAGTTCAAATATCTCGGGGTCTTGTTCACGAATGAGGGAAAACGGGAGCGTGAGATCGATAGGCGGATAGGTGCAGCATCCGCAGTGAAGCGGGCGCTGTACCGGTCTGTCGTGGTGAAGAGAGAGCTGAGTCGAAAGGCAAAGCTCTCAATTTACCGATCGATCTACGTTCCCACCCTCATCTATGGTCATGAGCTTTGGGTTGTGACCGAAAGAACGAGATCTCGGATACAAGCGGCTGAAATGAGTTTTCTCCGCAGGGTGTCTGGACTCTCCCTTAGAGATAGGGTGAGAAGCTCAGTCATCCGGGAGGGACTCGGAGTAGAGCCGCTGCTTCTCCACATCGAGAGGAGCCAGTTGAGGTGGCTCGGGCATCTGGTTAGGATGCCTCCTGGACGCCTCCCTGGTGAGGTGTTCCGGGCATGTCCCACCGGGAGGAGACCCAGAGGAAGACCCAGGACACGCTGGAGGGACTATGTTTCTCGGCTGGCCTGGGAACGCCTTGGGATTCCCCCAGAGGAGCTGCTCCAAGTGGCTGGGGAGAGGGAAGTCTGGGCCTCCCTACTTAGGCTGCTACCCCCGCGACCCGACCCCGGATAAGCGGACGAAAATGGATGGATGGATGGATGGATGGATGATAGATTTTGACATATCCTGATGCATGCTCAACAATCCAGGTAGAACAATCTAAAAATGTTAAATCTGGTCCTCTGGACATTCAAAAAAAAAAAAAAAAAGTAGAAACTTTTCGTCTTTCTTCTGAAAGACTTCATCAGTCTGAACGAGTCTTTCGGATGAAAGACGAAACATTTCTACATTTTTATTTTTTATTTTCTTATTTGTTTTTTGAATGTCTGGAGGACCAGATTTAACTTTTTTAATAGAGTTTGACCATGGCTTCCAAATCCGAGGCCATGGCCTTGAGCTGGAAAAGGGTAGAGTGCCGTCTCCTGCTTGGGGATGAGGCCCTGTCCCAAGTGGAGGAGTTTAAAGGACAACACCCACCGTGACAGTAACAATTCACCATATTGGACAATTACTGTAGTAGAATATGATGTCTATTTTCATTTTTGCATTTGGGCCAGGCGAGTGTAAAAAACAAAAAAAACAAAAAACAACGGAGTCCCGGAAACATCCGGAAACCCCTCCGAAGATTGCCGAAGCAGTGACGTAAATACAGGCTCCACTCAGAATGCTCAGTGAGTTCCACTCAGAAGGAACATAATTCAATCACGCCCTGGAAGGTCAGTTCGCGATGGAGGCTCATGAGAGTGAGAGTTAAAACTGCAGTTAAACTCATGTCCTACGTGGCTGCACAAGGTTCTAAATATTTCCTGGTGGGCTGTGGGTTCAGGACCAGCGCTCCCTGTTTTTTTTTTTTTTTTTAGAACTTTTTAATAAGCCGCTAACCCGCTGCATCTGCCGCGGACACACCGTCACCCGCGGGCAGCCACAGACACACCGAGCGGACCTCACGTCACCCGCGCGGGCAGCCACAGACACACCGAGTGGACCTCACGTCACCCGCTTCAGCTGCCGCGGACACACCGTCACCCGCGCGGTTACAAACAGCAGACACACACCGCTCTACCAGTTTAAATCCCCTTAAAGATTTTCATGAAAAAGTGGCGTGAATATTACCAAACTATGGTACATTTAAAAGCCTGCTCTATTATTCATTCTGTTCTGATGTCAAAAATTAAATAGAGCAAAAGTCTTACGCGCAAAACCTCCTGATTTCGCATGTTGAGGTGCGAGCCTTCTTCGCTGGTCAGTCCACTTTATAAATCCATTATGAATTATTTAGATTTTGGGGAAATAATGAACACTAACGCCATCCTTCGAGGTATTGCAGCAGAACTGGGCAACACATCGTTTTTATTAGTTGTATTCATAACTACTCTGGTCAGAAATAAGGAAGCTGTAGATGCATGATGCTCCGCCTGCATTCAAGGCGGATACTTCAGTGACATCAATGCCCATATATGGAGAGGGACACATTAGGCAGCAGCTCCTCCGTTAAAAACTCCTTTAAATCATGAAAGAACACATTTAGCATTATTTCTCTACAATATCAATAAACGCTCCTGTTTTATTATTTAAATCACTATTAAATATTAATGGCGATGCAATTTGAAAACATGGTGGTTCATGGACTTTAAAGCTGCACTATGTAACTTTGTAGTGCAGTCTGTAACTTTTCTAACAATACATTTTTAACATATTTCTTCACTCTGTCACTATCTACTGACAGACTGATGTTAGACAAAGTAATCTCTGAAAAAAACTATAGTCCCCTTGCTTCTCTATCAGCATTTATAAAAACACTAAAAACACAGAGTGACCCGGCCTTAACCAGCCAATAAAAACAGAGTTATTTTCATGCACGAGCTTCCCCCGCCCACGCCCCCGCCTGTCCCAGCCCCAGCGCCGCGCACGTTCTCATTCAAAGGATTGGAAAGCGATGCAGGACTGTTTTGTATGTGACACAAATGTATTAAATTCCCCTTCTTAATCCCTGATCAGGACTTTTTTTTTTTTCAAAAGTCAAATAATCGCTTCATTCATCGCTCTGTACCGCTCCCTCTGCCGACTGCAATGAATGAGGAAATGAAATTGTCACGAGCGAATTAAAGTAGGGTTCAACGTGGCTGCCCGAGGCTCTGAAGATTTCCTGGTCTTCTGGTGTGCTGGACTAGCGCTCCATGGTTTTATTTTTTATTTTTTAGAACGTTTTATTAACATGTAAACACAGAATATCGCAGCGGCTCCGAGCGGACATGCAGCAGGAGGCGGAGCTGAACTCAAGTTCAGCAGAGCACGGACTGTGCAGAATGCTTTTCCCTGCTGAAAATATTTCTAAGTCCTGCGCACAACAGAAAGTTACACATAGCACCTTTAAAGCTACTATATGTAACTTTTCTAACAATATATTTTTAACATATTTCTTCACTCTGTCACTAGATTGATGTTAGAGAGGTAATCTCTGAAAAAAACTAAAAAAAAATATTGTCCCCTTGCTTCTCCAGGTGGTAAATAAGCATTTCTAAAAAGAAAAAGTGACCCGCCATTTTCCATCCAATAAAAACAAAGTTTGTAACCAGCCAATAAAAACCGAGCTTGAATTTGAATCAGCCAATAAAAACAGAGCTTGAATTTGAATTTTAACAGACCACAAGGGGGCAGAGCCATATATGGCTCTGAGGGGGAGGGATCAGAATGCTTTGCTTGTTGAAATTTTTTCTAAGTGCTGATGTTCTACAGAAACTGCAGACTGAACCTTTAAGTATCTCAGGGTCTTGTTTGCGAATGAGGAGAAAATAGAGACAGGTATTAATAGGCAGAGGTGCTGTGTCTGCATTGAAGCCGGCGCGTACCGATCTGTCGTGGTGAAGTGAGAGCTGAGTCAAATGGCGAAGCTCTCGATTTACTGGTCGATCTACATTCCTACTCTCGTCTATGGTCGTGAACTTTGGGTTGTGACTGAAAGAATGAGATCAAACGGCCAAAATGATTTTCTTTGCAGGGTGTCTGAGCTCTCCCTTAGAGATGGGGTGAGAAGCTCAACTCAGAGTAGAGCCGCTCTCCACATCGAGAGGAGCTGGTTGAGGTGGCTCAGGCATCTGGTTAGGATGCCTGCTGGACGCCTCCCTGGTGAGGTGTTCCAGACATGTCATACCGGGAGGAGACCCAGAGGAAGACCCAGGACATGCTGGAGGGACTATGTTTTTGGCTGGCCTGGGAACACCTTGGTATTCCACCAGGAGGAGCTGGCCCAAGTGGCCAGGGAGAGGGAAGTCTGGGCCTTCCTACTTAAGCACCCAGCGACCCGACCCCAGGCAAGCGGAAGATAATGGATGGGTGGAAGAATGGATGCTAAAGTTTGAATCGTTACTGTTTTACAGCGTTCAGTTTCCATACATTATGTTTACCCGTTTCTTTATTTCTGGGTCAAGGGGATCACTGGTGCCCGTGTCCAGCAGTTACTGTGTGAGAGGCAGGGGACACCTTGGACAGGTCTCCAGTCCATCACAAGGAAACATTGAGACAAATGAGACAACCATTCACTTTCTCACTCACACCTAGGGACAATTTAGAGTTACCAATCATCCTAACCTGCATGTTTTTGGTCTGTGGGAGGAAGCCGGAGTACCCGGAGAAAATCCATGCACGGAGTACCTGGAGAAAATCCATGCATGCACGGAGAGAACATGCAAACTCCACCTAGAAAGGCCCCCTGCCATGTTTCAATCTGGTGCCCTACTTGCTGAGAGGCGGCAACTCTGCCAATTGAGCTACCATCCCTTTATATTCAGTTAGTTTTGTAAACATCTTCTTACATGATTGTGCACCTCTATTTTACACCTACATTTAGGATAATAGGGAGCAAGTTTTCTTCCCATTAGCGATAAAGAAATGTCAATCAGCATTAGCATACTCATTTATAGAGTTTTACAGCTGTCCCCGACTCCTACCTCATCGCCCCCCGCTCTCCGTGCTCCCTGCCACCTCTTTCAAGGCAGGTTATCATGATGATTATGAAAAATGACTCCTAAAAAAACTTGATGTGACACATTATCTCAATATTAAGAGAGTTTGAGCGAAGTATAAGTGTGGCTTATTAATGAAGGTGAGAAACCACCGAGTGAAGTTAAATGCCACTGTCAATCTTCACCCAAGTCACTTTTGACTTCAAAGAAAGATTTCATTTGAGTCGTGTCTCAGTATTTTTAGAGACGGCAGCATCCCAAAGGGATCATTGTATGAGACAGGCAGAGATTTTTCTCCAAAATTTGGTTGATGTGCCTGGAAACTTCTAGGCCCACCGCACATAATGAAGCCATTAACTCTCAGTTTAGATCAATGTGTGAGATGATGCTGACGCATGCGCCCGACTAGCGTTTTACCCCAGTATGTGGGTGAATGTGTGAATGAATGCAAGCCTGCATGCACAGATGCATCTCTGTATGCACACACATCTGTTGGCTCAATAATGTGAGATGAGGAACAATAGACAAATAAAGCACAATCGCCTCGCAGGAGACATACCATTCTCTATAAGGGCGCTTTGAAAAAAAGAAAAAAAATCATTTGAATTCTTTGCACACTTTTCATGAATAGATGATGAGGAGTGTTTGAATGAATTCATGTCCTGTTTTGGTGTTCTTTCAAAACTCTCCTAAATGGTAGACATGGAGGTACATCCTCTTCCATGAGCGTGGTGCCGCTAATCTGACGGGGGAACATTTATTGAGCAAAAATATTCATTTTATCCTCTTTGATAGAGTTGTTTCATAGGTGGAAGCTGTTGGTAATCTAAAGGTCCAGTATCTGGCTCTGGTCTGCTTGTTGGGCCTTGATTTGTATCTGTCTGCCTCTTCAGCTGTAAAATATGCAAAAGTTATTCTACAGCTAAATCAATGATGTAGCGAACTCAATCAAGATGCTTGCAACAGCCAACTGACCTGTGCAAACAACAAATAGGGCTATACCTATAATTTACAGATGTTGAGCCACAATTGGTTGAGGTAGTAGCTGAGAGTCATCCCCATCACATAGTCTGAGTGGAAGAAGCTTGTATGAAATCTTTGTTTAAAACAATAGCCGTGTTTCCATCAAGGTTTCTAGATGCACATTTTGAAGTATCGCAGTAGAAAAGCTTAATGGAAACGGCAAAATGCGAAGTTACTTCCTCAAATTCGCCAAAAAGTTTATACGCTCGCTTGAGGTGGTTTTTGGGATCTTCGAAAATGAGCAGATGCGCAAAACGACAGATGGAAACAGATTTGCCGACTCAGTTCTGCCGTAGCGAACATTCACGTCACGTGACGTTCAGCTGTTTCCGCTCCGGACAACATGTAACATCGCTAAAACTAGTTGGCATGACAGAATAAATACAACTTGCCCGATAGCAACACATACCTGAAATATTCTCTCCATTTTGACGAGATGTGTGGCCGGGTTCTGTTTTCAACCGCTACTTCCTGTTTACTGTAGACATGCGCAGTGCTGACGTCTGACGTAATGACGCTGTGCGTGGCTTGGTAGAAGCGCTTCAAGCCAGTAGATGGAAACACTTCTGATCCGCATTAATTTGTATTTACATATTTACGAGATTTCAAATATTAGCTCAAAATTCGAAATGAAAATAGATGGAAACACGGTTTCTGATGCGAAGCAGCAAGTGAGATTCACGACTTAATGAAAGCTACGTGTTGTGTTTATGCTATTTTGGGGAAAATTTCTATGTATCAAATTTTTATTTAATCAGGATACATCATGGGGTAGCACAGTGGAACAGTTGATAAAGCTGCTACCTCTCAGCGAGAAGGTCACCGCATCGAATCCCGGCCAGGAACCTTTCTGTGTGGAGTTTGCATGTTCTCTCTGTGCATGCGTGGGTTTTCTCCAGGTACTCCAGTTTCCTCTCACAGACCAAAAACATGCATGTTAGGCTGATTGGTGACTCTAAACTGTCCCTAGGTGTGAGTGAAAGAGTGAATTGTTGTTTGTCTCGTTAATGTGTCCCTGTGATGGACTGGAGACCTGTCCAGGTTGTCCCCCACCTTTTAGTGACTGCTGGATATGGACACCAGTGACTCCCGTAAGCCGAATAGGAAGAAGCTGGTAAAGACGATGGCTGGATTGATGGATGGATGGATAGATTACATCATTATATTAGCACATTATTGTTAGTTTTAATTACAAAATGGGAAATTTATTTGAATTTGAGTGTTTTTGCTTGTGCAGCTTCTAATTCTCTGTGTGCTGCTCTGAATCTTATCATGTAAGAGCCACCAAGTGTGTCAACATCTTACTTCCCCTACACTACAAAATAAATTTGGACTCCCTCATCATTTGCTCTGAAAATACAAAACAATAAGGAGGATTAGTTGAAATAAGATGCAACTTGAATTTGTTGGCTTTTAAACTTGTACGATGTCAACAAAATCCCCTTTTTCATATAAGTACCACTCTCGTCAATATCAATCTGCAAAAAAATAGTTTTTCAGCTTTTCCAATTCTTATTCTGAACATTACATCCATTTAATTCATGGGGATTTTGTCTGATAAATCATTGATTATTTCAAAAGTAATACAACACGTACAGTATAGGTTAACAGTCCTACTGATCGTCACACAAGAGCCATCTGTAGACATATGCTGGTGAAAATTCTCAGTCGTCCAGGACATGATAAATCAAAAAGGCGTTCAATACAAGATCAACTGGACTTTATTTGTAACAGAAAACGTTTCGACTCCTATCCAGGAGGCTTTTTCAATTCCATGAACAAACTGTGAGAAGTTTGGAGTTATAACAGAACCACGCACCATCATATGTAAATTGCAAGCTGAGGTAACACATACATGTAAATTGACAGATCACACCTTAACGGTAGGGGGTTCCCTTGAGGTCTCTGACAGAAGACACAACACTGTATGTAAATTGACAAAAAACAACTCCCAACCAACAAACAGAGGCTTCTCAAAGAAATTTGTTAGTCTAATTTACAGACAAGACACCTCTGTTCCCATCCGGTGTAAAACGTTTCGGAATCAGTCCCAAAACTGAGTTATAAGTCTTGGAAAGCTGAAATCTCAGACCTCCTCCTCTGTTGAGAGAAGGTTTTTCTCTCTTAACATAAACAGCTTCCTTCACACCTCTCTCAAACCATCTGTGCTCTCGGTCCAAAATTTGCACATTCTGGTCTTCAAATGAGTGTCCCTTGTCCGTGAGGTGGAGGTGAACAGCTGAGTTTTGTCCAGAGGAGGTTGCTCTCCTGTGTTGGGACATTCTTTTGTGGATGGGCTGCTTAGTTTCTCCAATGTAACGGTCTGAGCAGACCTCGCTGCACTGGACTGCGTAAACCACACCACTCTGTTTGTGTGTCGGGGTTCTGTCCTTAGGGTGGACCAGCCTCTGTCTGAGAGTCCTGCTGGGTTTGAAATGTACTGGGATGTTGTGTTTGTTGAAAATCCTTCTGAAATTCTCTGAGACTCCAGCAACATAAGGAATGACAATGTTTTTCCGTCTGTTAGACTTTTTCTATCCGTTTCACTCATTTGAAGACCAGAATGTGCAAATTTTGGACCGAGAGCACAGATGGTTTGAGAGAGGTGTGAAGGAAGCTGTTTATGTTAAGAGAGAAAAACCTTCTCTTAACAGAGGAGGAGGTCTGAGATTTCAGCTTTCCAAGACTTATAACTCAGTTTTGGGACTGATTCCGAAACGTTTTACACCGGATGGGAACAGAGGTGTCTTGTCTGTAAATTAGACTAACAAATTTCTTTGAGAAGCCTCTGTTTGTTGGTTGGGAGTTGTTTTTTGTCAATTTACATACAGTGTTGTGTCTTCTGTCAGAGACCTCAAGGGAACCCCCTACCGTTAAGGTGTGATCTGTCAATTTACATGTATGTGTTACCTCAGCTTGCAATTTACATATGATGGTGCGTGGTTCTGTTATAACTCCAAACTTCTCACAGTTTGTTCATGGAATTGAAAAAGCCTCCTGGATAGGAGTCGAAACGTTTTCTGTTACAAATAAAGTCCAGTTGATCTTGTATTGAACGCCTTTTTGATCTGTAGACATAAAATAAAGAATATAAAACAGAAATACATTTTAAGCAAACAACAACAAACACAGTAAGTTTGTGCTTGCACAGCAATGCCACCAATAAATAAACCGAAGAAAAGGCCACTGTACACAATCAGCCGCTACCATGAAAGAATAATACGGTCATCACGCTACAAAGGTCACTCTTTCACATTTCCCAACAAGTAGTAAATTATTTGTGTTCTCTACATTTCTATTTACCGTACGGGCTTTGGGTGAATGACAGGCATGCACTTCACACTTCTAATTGAATTGGTCACTCTTGTTAAATAGTTTGGAAGTCAAAGGGTGTAAATTAGCTTGCAGACGTCTTTCAGAAGAGGAAATGAGGACATGGGGGAGATGTTTTCGATCTCTACGGAGCAGACTCGTGGGGAAAAAACACTACAGTGCCAGTAACCGCTCGAGCCGAGACAAAAGTGGGAGCCGACGACGAGCGAGAGGGAATCAGGAGTAAAAGCAAATCACTCAATGAGAGTCTGGGGCAAAGATAAGAGAAGAATTAGCAGTTAATTTGTGGAGAAATTAATCCGTTTTCGGCATGAATCAGAGCCCGACTCTGTGGCATTGTTCGAGGCAGCAAGTACTCCCTATCTCATGTCCCCAGATATTTGCAGGTCACTACAGAGGAGAGGATTTCAATTTGGTCACTGATGTTGGATCAAGACCCAAAAACGTATTTGTTCCTGTGAGGAGCTCATTGGAAATATGCTCACATCATATTTCACGGCGGCGCCACCTCAATATACGCGCCTATGAGTTGCTTGACATGGCGTGAGACTGAAGGCCACACCACCGTTAAACTGAACAAACTGTAATTGGAGCGGCCTCTATTTGATACCCAGCGTTTAATCTCAGATCATTAATGCGGTGCCATTTAAAAAGCCTCTGCGTCCCCGGAATATTGAGAAGGTGACATTTAAAAAGCCCCGCAGTTTTCCGCCAGCGCCAAATATTTTGCCAGTAACTCAAATTAACTCGCTGATGGCTCGCCTTTGGAAACAAGCCGTGCAACACAACAATATGGGAAATTCATTATAATTATCCACAAGGCAAGGTTACGCAAAAGAACAATTGGCTTCTGCTTTTCTTATTTACTAATGACTTTCATTCAACCTTTATTTAAACAGATAAATCACATTGAGCCTCAAAGAGTCATTTACAAGTGAGATCTGTTGGACAGAAAATAAAAGTGTTGAAAAATGACACATAGGGTTTGGAGACAAAAAAATCCCCAACATATTTGATCATACTTTAAAACAACTGAGCATGCTCGGCGTTTGGTGCCGTGTATGCACGGACGTGTCCTGCTGGAGTCGCTCTGCAGCTTGACTGACATTTTCCAACAGATGTGCACTGAAGTCAGCCATCTCACCTACATTAAGCACTGGATGCAGTCATATAAATAGCCTGGTTAAAACCAGACCCTTGTCCTTCACTTCGCTTCAGACTAGGGTCTGGACTTTCTCCATTTTAAAACGATTCTTGCTGGAGGCGTTGGCCTCTGATGAGGAACAAAACCATTGGATATTTTGAACAGGAAAAGCATTCTGCTCCCTCCCCTCAGAGCCATGTATGGCTGCTCCCCGTGCTCTGGTGAACTTGACAACTGCTCCGCCTCCTGCAGCTTTTCTCTCGCTGCCGGCTGCCGCGCTGCAAATTCTGTGTTTATATGTTAATAAAACGTTTTAATAAAATACAATAAAACCATGGATCGCTGGTCCAGCTCACCAGAAGACCAGAAAATCTGATGGGACTCGGGCAGCAACGTAAAACCCGAGTTTAATTCTCGTGACAACCTCAGCCATTTCCTTGTTCATTTCAGCGGAGGGAGAGAAGGAGGAGGGAGCGAGCGATCACTTGACTTTTGGCCCAAAAAACAAAAGAAAACTCCAGATAAGGGATTAAGAAGGGGAAATTAATAAATTTGTGTCACATATAAAACAGTTCTGCATCGCTTTGCATCGCTTTGAATGAGAACATGCCGCTGCTCGCTGACTGCGCGCTGGCAGAGCCCTTTATAGGGCTCTGCGCGCTGGGACAGGTGGGGGCGTGGGTTAGGGTCCAAAACTCCGTCCCTTCTGTTCTCTGATTGGTCCGGTCAAAAATCTACCGGAGAAATCGTTGTCTATGAGAGAAGTCCCAGACTGTGCAGTGAAGGGAAATGAGAATTGAGCGGAGCTGTGCAGGAAGGCGAGGGCCAGGCTATCATATACAGTAAACAACATTATGAATTCAGTGTCCTATCACACGAGACAGTATGAATACAACAGTAGTTGTTTCATCATGAGACATGCTCTCAGCTGAGCTGAACCTCTGCTTCTCAATGTCACAGCTCAGGGCTGCTTCAGTTCCCACCACAGACTGAATCCACTGCATGTCCCCCACATTCACTGCAGTCTAAGTGCAGAGGACCCCGAACAAAGTGACACGAGCGCCTGTTGCTGTGACTGATTGGTAACTCTAAATTGTCTCTAGGTGTGAGTGAGAGAGTGAACGGTTGTCCCGTTTGTCTCTATGTGTCCCTGTGATGGACTTGTGACCCATCCAGGGTGTACCCCGCCCCTCGCACTGTGATTGCTGGACATGGGCACCAGTGACCCCCGTGACCCAAAATGGAAGAAGTGGGTAAAAGATAATGGATGGATGGATAAAAACCAATACCAGTACTTACTCGAACCCACCTGTTTATCCACAAACTTGCGCAGGAAGGTTGTCCTCCAGTGACTCTTCCATAAAAGTCATATTTCTGCTGGTGTCCTTTCACAATAAAACAATGCACCACCGTTTTATATTCTGCACGGTCCTTCTGAAAGTCTTGAAGAGTCATACAGTATTTGGTAGCTGTTTTTTTTTTTACATTTTCTTAAAGATAAACCCTATCTTATCGTATATATCTTATGCTGTTTAGGCATCCCTTATTTAAATGTTCCCAGCACTACTGAGCTGCTTAGAGGAGCATGGCTGCTGATTGATGCGACAACGTTTGAGGAGTCAGAATATTAATAAAGATATGAAATTTGCATCACCTGGCCTTTCCAAATGACTGCGAATGAGGTGTATCGTCCTAACAAGGTGATTACGGTTTGAAGCCTTGGTAAAATATTTATGATGGATTAGTTCATCTTCTACTCACATGGGTAGAATATTTGTCCAAGGACTGCAAAATTTTCCATGTTTTCACATTAAATTGAGTTTATATTTGAAACTTGCGATTGTGTTTTTGTTTTATTGGGGAATTTGTTAGCATGACAAAAACATGAAACTCATAAAATCCATCATTAAGTATAAAATGACAAAGGAATGAAAAAAAAAAAGCTATGTTGTAGCTGTTGCTTGTAATTATACACACAAACACACACGTTCTACACACCAGGCAATAAAAATAGGGGGTGGGAATCCATTAACTTGCAGTACCAGAGGACTTTGTTTCAACCATCAATCCTCTTTTTCCATCAGCGTTGGATGACTGGAGTTCTCCCCTTTAGGTTCTCCTCATTATGACACTGAACAAAAACAAAAACACACAGAAGCCGTAAATTAATTCACGGCACCTGCTCCCAAAGACACAAAGCCTCCATCAGGAGTTAGCAGAATTGATGACAACACATAAAAAAAAAAAAGATTGGGTAGGATTCCACATGGTTATAACATACAAACACACACATGTTGCTCGATTTACTGACCCGCTGCAGAAATCCCTTTGACAAGGTTTAATTGGCGTGCGTTTGCACCGTTTTTCATGTTTAAAGGGTGATGAATTGTATAATTAAAGGGCTCACGATGTAAATCAATGGGGCAGAAAGAGAGAAGGTAATTAAACAACGCTTCACATTGTTCCAACTTTCACGGGAGGTAAAACACCCCCACTGAGCCCAAACACTTGTTGACTGTATTAATGGAGCATTTCTGACACACAAAAGGCACCTCCTGGAAAACAAACCTAATTAGCGGTTTCGGATTTACACAAAAACATACGAATGGAAGATGGAACTGTTCCGATCCGAAGAGGGGGAGAAGGTTTTCGGTAGCCGTCTCTCTCTGCAAAATGATTTTAAATTAGTTTTAAATGGCGTCTTCATTTATGAATTTCTCTGTAATGCATGTTCTCTCTGCAGCTAGAAGGACCAGTTATTTCTGTAAAACAAGTCAGGCTCCACATTTTATGCAACACTCCCCTCCCGCATGATGAGGGAATATTACAATTCTGCAATGCCCCTGCTGGGTTCATGTTTCCAACCTTATTCTGGATCTCCCTTTCAAATCAAGCTTGCATATTCTCTATTCTCCCTGGATTTAGGACATTTTAGAGCTATGAAAAGCTGCAAATGCTGCTGTGACAGATCCTCATTTGCAGTCTCAGTCCCCGTGCTCAAACCCTTAGGTGTTCTGCTACTTGAGCAGACTAAGATAAAGCTTCCTTTTTTTGTGTGCTTTTTTTTTTTTTGGGCCCTTTGCCCCAGTGCTTCCTGGGATTTCTAAGGTGGGTGGCATGTGTGCAGATGTGTGGTAATTGAGTTTAGGCTGTGCTGTTTGAGGTGGAGCTGCCACTATGCTGCTTAGTTGGAGCTATCCTCCAATTTTTGCTCTCCAAGGAGGCATGGCTGCAGGAAATGTGAAAAAAAAAGAAAAGAAAAAAGGAAACAATGGACGATAGCCGACTTAACGTGCATTGAACTATAGATGACACAGAATGTGCTCTCATTAAGACACTTCTGCCTACTTCTTGTTCTCACATGTTATTGTATCCTGCAGTGTAACACGATTAACCACCAGCCCAAGTGCAGACGTCCTCATAGTTTCCTCCAGTAGCTCCATTAGTTACATCATTAAATTAAATGGTAGGCAAATGGACTGTATAGCACTTTTCTATCTTGTCAAGATACTCAAAGCACTTTACAATACAATATGTGGCCTCATTTATCTCCACACAGCTCTCTACCTACTAGATCTCTACAAAGCTAATCTGACTCAGTAGTAACTAGTGCTTTCAAATTCAGTGGTTCCCAACACTTGTCCTTGAGGAACACCATCCTGCATGTTTTAGTTGTTTCCCTACTCCAACCCACCTAATTCAGTGATTTATTTACTTCATCAAGTTCTGCAGAAGCTTGTTAATCCCCTGTTCATTCAAATCAGGTATGTCAAAGCCAGAAAAAAACTAAAACGTACAGGATGGTGTTCCCCAAGGATCAGGGTTGGGAACCATTACTTTAGATCACATTCATACACTGAATGGACACACATCAGAGGCAATTATGGGTTCAATTTCTTGCCCAGGGACACTTCAATAGGGGACTGCTGGTGGAATCGAACCCCCAACTCTCCCTGGAGGATGACTGCTCTAACCACTCAGCCACAGCTGCCCCAATAAAATTGAAGTGGCTTTTATTTGAGATTGTCATCATTTCTAACTAAATCTTTCACATCAGCTTATTCATAACAGAGTTGTATGAGCTGAAAATGGACAAATATGAAATAAATGAATGAATAAATAAATAAATAAAAAAAGACAAGCAAATAGCTGACTTTCCTCCCTGCATGCAAACAAAACCAGCCTGGGAATTGCAGGCAGCCAAAGAATAAACAATGAGGTGAGAGCTCATAAATAAATGTGAAAATTTGTGAAAAACAAAACAAAGAATATATAATTTTTAAATGTGGCAGTAAAATAAGAAAGCATTCATAGGATTTTAAAGTTTTATTTAAATATTCATCAATGTGATGCAAAGAAGGAGAAACTTGAGTCCTTTCACATCATTCCATAAAACCCCAACATGGTTATTTTCTGCTGCGTTTGCACCTCTAGTCCACATGAATCTGAGAGTTGCAAAGTCTCAGTCAAAGTCAAAGAAATCTGCATAGTCAATTTGAGGTTTATTGAAGAATGGACTTGAAATATAGAGCTATTCAAAAACAATGCAGTCTGTGTTGCCCACCTCTGTGTCCTAAACTCCAACAACAATGGAGCTTTACCATTTTTATTAATGTCTGTCTTGCTTTATCCTTGTCATCATTCAACTTTGATAATGTGCCGAAAAATGAATAGCTGAAAGGAAATGTAAACAATGTCAATGAGAGAGAGAGAGAGAGAGAGAGATAAAAACAGATTAATATTTACAATTATTCTAGGAAAAATTCAATTTTTTTCATTCAACCTTTATTTACACAGGTTAGTCTCACTGAGTCACGAGGGCTCATTTACAAGAGAGACCTGTTTCAAACAAAAAACATAAATGAGGTACACACAACAATAAACATTCATATAAAAGCACGTAAAATGAAAATAATATAAAAGAAGTGCTATAAAACAAAATAAAAACATGCTACATTATAAAACGATTTAAGATACTAAAATCAGGAACATGTCTGCATTGATTTTTGAATTGAAATTAACAGTAGTTTAAAATCTCTTAGAGAGGTCAAGGTCAAGAGCTTCAGATCCTTTTACAAGGTGTTCCACGTTACAGGAGCAGAGTAATTCCAAATTCGATCCACACTGAGGGAACGCTGCAGGTAATGATGTCCGGAGAGCGCATGCTATAGCTGCACTGACAATGTGACATGAAGGAGGAAATGTATGAAGGCAGAAAACCAAGAAGTGATTTAAAGATGAAAACGTGCCAATGAGAGAGTCTGCATGAAGTTAATGATGTTCAACTGAACAATGAATACAGGGTGCAATGATGGGTACAGTAGTTACAGCCAGTTATGGATTTTAGCACACCATGATACAGCATCCAACCTCTGCAGGGTGCTTGTAGGAGCATTCGTGTAAATGTCACCATAGTCAATGAAGTAAGGACAGTAGCAGCTACATGGTATTTCCTAGCATTCAAGTTAGACAGGATCTATTTCTGAAAAATAATCCCCATTTTACTTTTAGTTTCTTTACCAAGTTTTTGACATGAGGCTTAACAGAGATATGTGAATACCCAAGTATTAGTAAGAATCAACAAGCTCACCCTTCATAGATAAGATAGGACAAAGGACTGCTGGTACAGACTTCCTGTTTGAAAACAAAATCCCTTTGATTTTACATGCGTTTAGCATCAGTTTGAGACAGCACAAATCTGACAGCACAAATCTGACTGGATGGTGTCAAATGCAGACAGTAAAAGCTGGAAAACCTTAGCAACTGTTCTAGCTCGACAATAAACAACTGTGTCATCGGCATAGAAATGTAGAGATGCATCAGGAATGATCTGACCTAGGAGTCTCCAGGCTCGTACCAGTAGACTGAGAGACAGCTCTGTTCATCAGGCAGTCAGAATGCTAAACACTCTGCCTGCTCTGCCTCCCCTCCCATTTGAACTGCCTTAACACAAAAAACTTTCTCACACATTACCACACAACACAAAGTTTTTAACACTGGACTCTGTGTCATCAAACGGGTTATTCACTAAACTCTCGGTCATGTGCTCATTCAGTTTGCACTACTTCTCATATTTGCACTAATGTTTGTATTACATTACTGCCTATAGTCATACTACTGTTCACATTCACTGTTTACATTTATTAATACGGTTTACATTTATTACTACTGCTTTACATTTATTACTACTGTTTACATTTACACTAATTTTATATACACTACTGCAGATACATATACAGCATTCTCTGACTAGCCTTATCTAAGGATGCCAAATGTGCCTTATGTGCCTCACTGCATATGCCACTTTGCCTATATACCAACATCAAATACCTCATACATATACTGTGTACATTAACTTATATGCTGCTGTGCCACTCTTTGCAAATGTCAATGCTAGAACCTTCAGTTTATTTTATAGATATACTTTTTATACTACTATGCAAAAACTCAGGACAGTATTACACTTTTATTATTTCATTTTATGCTTATGTTCATTGGGTGTTTGGTGTTTCAGTGTTGGTGTAAATTTTCATACTTTTATACTATTATGAAAAAACTCAGGACAGTGTTACACTTTTACTATTTTATGCTTATGTTTATTAAATGTTTTAGTGTTTAGTGTTTAGATGGTTACTGTTGCACCGACACTGCACAAAAACCATAGATATACGGGAGTATCAGATGTGGTATATCTCCGCATCCTTCACATATACGGACAATTTCCGGGAATTTCCGTATCGCATCCTCGGAAAATCCAGTTTCGGATATTCCCGGATGCGAACAGATCCGAACTTTATTGATCCTTAAAAAATCACAAAATCCGGATACTTTATCTGCTGCAGATCCAGAAATATGTGGCTCTGTTATCCCTCGGGATTACTGCTTACATCTCTTCGGATACTTGCCGCATATATGACGTATGATTGTTTATATTTACGTATACGTGACAGATGTCAGTCGTATATTTATGGATTTTTATCTGTGAAGTATCTGTGAAGTATGCGATTTCTCAGAGATCCAGCAGATCTTTGACGTATCACGTTGAAGATGTCAGTCGTATATTTATGGATTTTTATCTGTGAAGTATCTGTGAAGTATGCGATTTCTCAGAGATCCAGCAGATCTTTGACGTATCACGTTGAAGATGTCAGTCGTATATTTATGGATTTTTATCTGTGAAGTATGCGATTTCTCAGAGATCCAGCAGATCTTTGACGTATCACTTTGAAGATATCAGTCGTATTTTTACGGATTTTTATCTGTCAAGTACCTGGAGATATGCGATCCATCAGAGTTCCAGCAGATCTTTGGCGTATCACGTCGTTGCAGATGTCAGTCGGATATTTAAGGATTTTTCATTTATGCAAATTCATGCATATTTGGGAATATGATATACTCTGCCTGAAAATACAGGTTTTGCAGACCATGTAAAACACCAATGGTTACCGGTAGTTGTTTTTTTTACCCTAACCCTCCATTTATTTTTTATTTTTATTATGTGAAGCACTTTATATAACTACATTTGTTTTAAATCTGCACTACAAATAGTTGGCTTCTAACATCTTTACATTTTAACATCACCCAGTTTTCTACATCAACATTAGTCTTTAATTTTGATTTATGTACCAACATCATGATGTACAAATCACAAGCTGGACCAAAAGCAGTCTAGTAAATACACAGTGGTTTGTATCTTCAAAACTACTACGGTAATGCCCTGATACATGCTCAATAATCCAGGTAGAAAAATCTAAAAAAGCTAAGTCTGGTCCTCTGGACATTCAAAAAAACAAAACAAAAAAAAGCAAAAAATACTGTAGAAACGTTTCGTCTTTCGTCCGAAAGACTTCCTCAGTCTGAGGTGCTGGGTTCAGCTCAGTCTGTTAGTCTATTTATAAGACTGAGCTGAACCCAGCACCTCAGACTGAGGAAGTCTTTCGGACGAAAGACGAAACGTTTCTACAGTATTTTTTGCTTTTTTTTGTTTTGTTTTTTTGAATGTCCAGAGGACCAGACTTAGCTTTTTTAGATACTACGGTAATGCAAACATCAGACATAAAACTGACCATGACTTTAAATTTATTTTTTATTTTTTTATTAACAACCCCCCCCCCCACACACACACACACACACACACACACACACAAAGAGGAGAAGAAGAGGAGATGTATGGATGCAGTTAGAGAGGACATGAAGGTAGTTGGAGTGAGGACAGAGGATGCAGAGGACAGAGTGAGGTGGAGGAGGATGACTCGCTGTGGTGACCCCTGAAAAGGGAAAAGCCAGAAGGTCAGCCTCAGGTTGCATTTCTCACTGGGCACTCTGCGATGGACTTTGTTCTGAAGCTCAGCAAATGTTTTCGAGTCAGAGGCGCCCCTCTCTCGCAAAATCCTCCATCCTCTTAATGTTTTAGGCAATCGTGGAGCTCAGTAAAGAAGAATACTTTTCGCTGAAACACTGATGGAAAAAGCAAAACAAAAACACACATTTCTTGATTAAAATAGTTATCTCTCCAACAGCAAGGTAGCTGGTTGATAATTTTTTTCAAGTGTCTCACTGCTAACTGATCAATACCGGTACTTACCATCCTGAGGCAATGGGAATGCCCATCTTCCAAGTTTGGTGTCCTGAACACGAGGGATCTTCTGTGGAGGCGTTGGACTCCTACACAGGTGATTTAAAGAAAAATTAGTAGCAGACAGTAACCGGAGCTGCTCATTTTCCCTGTCTTCATGTGTGCAGCAAGCCTTCTTCCTGATGTGAAACAGTACAAAAACAAGATTTCAGGGTTGTTGAGGGAGTTTGAGAAACAATTTCAGGTCTTTAGAAGAATAGAATATATCTTTATTGACACGTTTTAAAAGATGGGACGAGTGCACGAAGCTGCAGTTGTCTCGGCACCACAAAGGCGAACTCCAGACAGAATTTGCAGTTTTTCTCTCACCACTCACAGTCAGAGCTTCTGATGTGCTGTTGACATGCAACTTGAAATCATTGATTTGCAGTGTGATGTAGAATTGAAGGACAAATTTGCCTCTGTGGGCTTGGCACATTTTACAAGTATCTCTTACCACACTATCCTAAACAGACAGCACTGGCTGCAAAAATGTCCATGATGTTTATGACTACCTACCTTTGAGCAAGGTTTCACTAATGAACATTAATAAAACAGCTACGCTCAAAGCTCAATTTATGTGTTCACAATTGCTTCCTAAATGTGGAAAATGGATTTAAAATTCATTCATTTCTAAATTTTGATGTGTTTGATCAAGCATTTTTAACATGCAGGAAAGTGTTTTAACAAAATACCCTGATGCATGCTCAATAATCCAGGTAGAAAAATCTAAAAAAGCTAAGTCTGGTCCTCCGGACAATCAAAAAATAAAACAAAACATTATTTTTTGAATGTCCAGAGGACCAGACTTAGCTTTTTTAGTGTTTTAACAAAACTGTGTTTTTTTTTCCATGTCCAGAGGACCAGACTTAGCTTTTTTAGTGTTTTAACAAAACTGTGTTTTTTTTTTCATGTCCAGAGGACCAGACTTAGCTTTTTTAGATTTTTCTACCTGGATTATTGAGCATGCATCAGGGTATTTAACAAACAGTTTTTACAACTAAATGTTTTAAAACGTGCAATCACTGATCAGTTTTTTAATGTGTAATGCACAAATGTTAAACTGAGTAAAAGTGTAAAAGGACAATTAATTTAATGTCAATATTTTTATAATTCATTTATTCTTTGCACTAATACAAAGAAAAAAAGTGGACTTTTGGAATGAGTATACTGGTCTGGCCCCCTTGAGATCAGATTAAGCTGTGTGCGGCCCCCAGATCAAAATGAGTTTGACACCCCTGAGCTACAGTGTGCGCTCTCAGGACATGATTACCTGCAGTGTTCTGTCAGTGAGGACTGAACTTGGAAAAAGGGCCTTCTCCTACTCT
>JBBPBX010021817.1:0-42012 GCA_038048925.1 Garcialebias charrua | reverse complement strand
AATGTGATCAGGAACACAACTACCGGATGGCAAGTAATGCACCAGCGTCACTGTCATTTATACTCTGCAGCTCATTGGGGCAATGGTCCACAGCCGGTTGGTGCCATCTGGTGTTGCAGAGCTGTAGGAAGAAAGCATTCATTCATTCAACCTTTATTTATTCAGGTTAATCCCATCGAGCCTCGGGACTCATTTACAAGAGAGACCTGATTTTAACAGAGAGCATTGGCACTCCTACAGCGTGGGTTTTCTCCGGGTACTCCGGTTTCCTCCCACAGACCTGAAACATGCATGTTAGACTGATTGGAAACTCTAAATTGTCCCTAGGTGTGAGTGAGAGAGTGAATGGTTGTTCGACTCGTGTGTCTCTATGTGTTTCTATGATGGACTGGAGACCTGTACAGGGTGTCCCCTGCCTCTTGCACAGTGATACCTGGACATGGGCACTAGTGACCCCCAGAATGGAAGTCTTAAGAGACTTAAGAGATCTCCAGTCAGCGGTCAATTAAAAATCCAGCCAACCCAAATGTTCCACTAATACCAAGCCGTTTTTATTTCTCATGTTGCCTCTACTGGTCAATTTGCTGCGTCCGTCACTTATTTTTACTGGAGCAACTCCTGTGAGTCATCTTGTAATAACACTGCATAACCAAACCGTACACTTCTCACAGCAAATACTTACTGATAGGTTCTGCCATCAACCTGGGCGATCTGGGTTCAGATCCCGCAGCCGGACAGCCAGAAAAAGTCTGATTTAAAAACAATATGTGCTTGAAATCTGCATTTCACAGCGACTGCGCTTGCATTTTTTTTCCACACTTCATAAAAATTCTTCAAACGTCTTGGCCTGAAAATACGTAACCTTTCAATGTGCCATTTTTCAGCAGCCCCTCCTCCGTTCTAGACGGGCTTCAACTTTTGCAGTTTTTTAAAACACGTTTGTACTCAGTGGCTTTTGATACAGCATGAGAGTTGACGTCTTTTAATGTTTTATTCTATCAACAGGTCTAGAGATATTAGTATCAGTATAATATTAAAATAATAGTATTGTTAATAGTGTTGGTACTACTAGTTATTACTGTGGTTACAAAAACATTTCAGCTCTTTAAATACATCAAGTGAAACTTATTTGTAATTCATGCACACTTTAATTTGTAAGAGAAAAACCTTTATCTAACTTAACAAAGTGCAGTCAGGTGGACGGTTTCTTTCTTTTGTTTTTTTTGCTGTTGTTGAGACATTTCGTCCTTCATCCAAAGGACTTCATCAGTCCGAGGAGTTCTGACAAACTCAGTCCCATAAGCAGCACTCTTACATAGTGGACCAACCAGTTTGCTGATGATAAGGTGGTTTCTGGGGCCCGCCCTCTCCCCTGTCGACTCCTCTGAGGCAGCCATAGCCAAAGTGGTTCAAAATATCGAAATTCATGCTCCACATCTTTCTTCTTCAGGGGTTGCCTCAGTGAACCATTATTAATTAATTAATTATATTAAATATGAACGATTTGGTACAGGTCTCAAGACTCCTTAAGTGCATTCTTTTTGCTGATGACACCACTTTTGTTGGTTGTGGTAACAACAATATTGAACAAACTTTGAAATTAATGATGACAGAACTTGCAAAAATTCAGACTTGGTTTAAAGTTAATAAATTAAAGTTGAATTTGGATAAAACTAGTTACATGATATTTAGTAATAAAAATAAATCAATTGATGTACCATTTTTAGTTGACGGATCTGAGATTCAGAGAGTTCATGAGGTGAGGTTTTTGGGCATCACCATTGATGATAAATTGTCTTGGAAACAACATATGAGTTCAGTTAAAGCAAAATTATCTAGGTCTATTGCGATATTTTACAGAGTTAGAGATTTACTAAATGATAAGGCACTTTATTTGTTGTATAATACATTTATTGTGCCACACTTAATTTATGGTATTAGCGTTTGGGGTACGGCGTGTAAATCAATTACAATGCCTATTTTTATATTGCAGAAAAGAGTTGTTAGAATTATCGCCAGAAAGAATTTCCATCATCCGTCAAGCATTTTGTTTTTTCGAATGAAACTGTTGAAGTTTTATGATTTAGTTGATTATAATATTTTGGTGGTTAAAAAGCTCCGCGGTGGCAAGGCTCCGGGGGTGGATGAGATTCGCCCGGAGTTCCTTAGGGCTCTGGATGTTGTGGGGTTGTGTTGGCTTACGCGACTCTGCAATATCGCGTGGACATCGGGGGCAGTTCCCTTGGATTGGCAGACTGGGGTGGTGGTTCCCCTATTCAAAAAGGGGGACCGTAGGGTGTGTTCCAACTATAGGGGGATCACACTCTTAAGCCTCCCTGGTAAGGTCTATTCAGGGGTTCTGGAGAGGAGGGTCCGTCGGATAGTCGAACCTCGGATTCAGGAGGAGCAGTGTGGTTTTCGTCCTGGTCGTGGAACACTGGACCAGCTCTACACCCTCAGCAGGGTCCTGGAGGGTGCGTGGGAGTTTGCCCAACCAGTTTACATGTGCTTTGTGGACTTGGAGAAGGCATTCGACCGCGTCCCTCGGGGGGTTCTGTGGGGGGTACTCCGGGAGTATGGGGTACCAGGCCCTTTGATAAGGGCTGTTAGGTCCCTGTACGACCGGTGTCAGAGCTTGGTCCGCATTGCCGGCAGTAAGTCAGGCTCGTTTCCGGTGAGAGTTGGACTCCGCCAAGGTTGCCCTTTGTCACCGATTCTGTTCATAACTTTTATGGACAGAATTTCTAGGCGCAGCCAAGGTGTTGAGAGGATCCGTTTTGGTGGCCTTAGAATCGCTTCTCTGTTTTTTGCAGATGATGTGGTCCTACTGGCTTCATCAGTTCGTGATTTACAACTTTCACTGGAGCGGTTTGCAGCCGAGTGTGATGCGGCCGGGATGAGGATCAGTTCCTCCAAATCCGAGGCCATGGTCTTGAGCCGGAAAAGGGTAGCATGCCCTCTCCGGGTCGGGGAGGAGGTCCTGCCCCAAGTGGAGGAGTTTAAGTATCTCGGGATCTTGTTCACGAATGAGGGAAAACTGGAGCGTGAGATCGATAGGCGGATAGGTGCAGCGTCCGCAGTGAAGCGGGCGCTGTACCGGTCTGTCGTGGTGAAGAGAGAGCTGAGTCAAAAGGCAAAGCTCTCAATTTACCGATCGATCTACGTTCCCACCCTCATCTATGGTCATGAGCTTTGGGTTATGACCGAAAGAACAAGATCTCGGATACAAGCGGCTGAAATGAGTTTTCTCCGCAGGGTGGCTGGACTCTCCCTTAGAGATAGGGTGAGAAGCTCAGTCATCCGGGAGGGACTCGGAGTAGAGCCGCTGCTTCTCCACATCGAGAGGAGCCAGTTGAGGTGGCTCGGGCATCTGGTTAGGATGCCTCCTGGACGCCTCCCTGGTGAGGTGTTCCGGGCATGTCCCACCGGGAGGAGACCCAGAGGAAGACCCAGGACGCGCTGGAGGGACTATGTTTCTCGGCTGGCCTGGGAACGCCTTGGGATTCCCCCGGAGGAGCTGCTCCAAGTGGCTGGGGAGAGGGAAGTCTGGGCCTCCCTACTTAGGCTGCTACCCCCGCGACCCGACCCCGGATAAGCGGAAGAAGATGGATGGATGGATGGATGGATGGATGGATAATATTTTGTTAGTTTTGTATAAAGCACAGAATAATGCACTTCCTTCAAATATTCAGAAGTATTTTGTTAAAAGAACAAGTAGTTACAATCTTAAGGGGACAAATGTATTTGTGAAGCCACATTTTAGGACTAGTTCGAGGGGAAGATCTCCCATAGTTCAAGGAATTGGGTTATGGAATGAATTGGAGTCAGATATTAAAGTGGTTCAATCATTGGTTGTATTCAAAAGAATGATTAAGTTTAAATGGGTAAAACATATATTTAAATGAGTGAAATTTAGAAATTGTAAGTGATACAGGAGGTATAAATTAAGTTGTTCATTATTTTGGAAATCAAATGAGTTGGTTGTATGAATTGTTTACTGGAGAGTAAGGGGCAGATACAATAAGATTTTTTCTTCTTCTGCCGCCTTTTGTTTTATATATGTCTTGTCTTTTCTTTTCTCGTATTGTATGTATTATTGTTGTGTATTTTAATTAAAAAATGAATAAATAAATAAACAAATACCGGTACAAAAAAAAAACTAAGTCGCACAAAGACTTGGCAATTATCTTTACACTGGATGCCTTCCTGATGCAACCACAGACCACTGAGCTACCACAGCCCTCTGTGTGGAGCAGAGAGCTGCTATCTAGGGTGCCCGGGGAGAAGGTGGTGGGGGTTAAGGGACTTGCTCTAGGGCCCATAGTGGGGTAAATAAGGGTGGAGGCAGTTAGAGGTGCTTCACCTATCCCATCCATATTTTTTATGTTGTCGGCACCTGGAGTTGAACCTGCGGTCTTCCGATCACAGGCTCACCTTCTCTAACCTCTGCACCACCACTCCCCCAAAAAGTTTGTGCTCCATGTAAAAAATAAAAAAATTCAACAAAGTTCAGTCAGTTTAGAACCTCTTTGGCTATGGCTGCCGCAGAGGAGTCGACGGGGGAGAGGGCGGACCCCAGAAACCATTTTATCACCATCAAACTGGTTGGTCCACTATGTGAATGTGCTGCTTGTGGGACTGAGTTTGGTGTTACTAAATAGATCAAATACTGGTAGTCCTCGACTTACGATGGAGTTCCGTTCCTGCACTGCATCGTAACCCGAATTTTGACGTAAGTCGGAACATACGGTACGTAAATCCTTCACTTTAGTCAAAGTCAAAGTCAACTTTATTGTCAGAACTGCAATATGTACAGGACATACACAGGATTGAAATTGCGTTTCTCTCAGTCCCTCGGTGCAACAGTAACCATCTAAACACTAAACACTAAAACATTTAATAAACATAAGCATAAAATAGTAAAAGTGTAACACTGTCCTGAGTTTTTTCATAATAGTATAAAAGTATGAAAATTTACACCAACACTGAAACACCAAACACCCCTAAAACACCAAACACCCAATGAACATAAGCATAAAATGAAATAATAAAAGTGTAATACTGTCCTGAGTTTTTGCATAGTAGTATAAAAAGTATAAAAAGTATATCTATAAAATAAACTGAAGGTTCTAGCATTGACATTTGCAAAGAGTGGCACAGCAGCATATGAGTTAATGTACACAGTATATGTATGAGGTAGTTGATGTTGGTATAGAGGCAAAGTGGCATATGCAGTAAGGCACATAAGGCACATTTGGCATCCTTAGATAAGGCTAGTCAGAGAATACTGTATATGTATCAGCAGTAGTGTAGATATAAAAGTAGTGTAAATGTAAACAGTAGTAATAAATGTAAAACAGTAGTAATAAATGTAAACCGTATTAATAAATGTAAACAGTGAATGTAAACAGTAGTATGACTATAGGCAGTAATGTAATACAAACATTAGTGCAAATATGAGAAGTAGTGCAAACTGAATGAGCACATGACCGAGAGTTTAGTGAATAACCCGTTTGATGACACAGAGTCCAGTGTTAAAAACTTTGTGGTGGTAATGTGTGAGAAAGTTTTTTGTGTTAAGGCAGTTCAAATGGGAGGGGAGGCAGAGCAGGCAGAGTGTTTAGCATTCTGACTGCCTGATGAACAGAGCTGTCTCTCAGTCTACTGGTACGAGCCTGGAGACTCCTCAGTCTCCTCCCTGATGGCAGCAGTCTAAAGCGGCTGTGTAGTGGGTGTGTGGGATCACCTGCCATGCAGAGGGCTTTCCGAGTGAGGCGTTTGCTGTGTAAGTCCTGCAGTGAGGGCAAGGAGGTGCCGACGATCTTCTCAGCTGCTCTCACGATGCGCTGGAGGCTCTTGCGGCATGATGCAGTACATGCACCAAACCACACCGTGATGCAGCTGGTCAGGACACTTTCTATGGCACCCCTGTAGAAGGTGCACATGATGGGGGTTGAAGCTCCAGCCCTTTTCAGCTTGCGGAGAAAGTAGAGACGCTGGTGAGCCTTCTTGGCCAGTGCTGCAGTGTTCCTGCTCCAGGACAGGTCCTTCGAGACGTGCACTCCCAGGAACTTGGTGCTGTCCACTCTCTCCACTGCGGTGCTGTTGATGGTCAGAGGGGCATGTTGTGCATCCCTCTTCCTGAAGTCCACGACAATCTCCTTTGTCTTCTCCACGTTGAGAGTGAGATTGTTGTGTCCGCACCACAAGGCCAAGCGGCTCACCTCGTTCCTGTAGTCCGTCTCATCGTTGTTGCTGATGAGACCTACCACTGTTGTGTCGTCCGCAAACTTGATGAAGTGGTTGGAGCTGTACGATGGTGTGCAGTCGTGTGTTAGCAGGGTGAATAGAAGGGGGCTCAGCACACATCCTTGTGGGGCCCCTGTGTTCAATGTGATGGTGCTAGATGTGTTACTCCCGATCCGTACTGTCTGTGGTCTCCCGGTCAGGAAGTCTAGCAGCCAGTTACACATTGAGGTGTTCAGCCCCAGACTGTCCAGTTTATGGATGAGCTGTTGGGGGATGATGGTGTTGAATGCCGAGCTGAAGTCGATGAACAGCATTCTAACATAAGAGTCCTTCGTGTCCAGATGTGTGAGAGCTGTGTGGAGGGCAGAGGAGATGGCATCGTCGGTTGAGCGATTAGGTCGGTATGCAAATTGGAAGGGATCCAGGGAGGCAGGGAGGACAGATGTGATGCTTTTCATGACTAGCCGTTCAAAGCACTTCATCAGGATGGGGGTGAGTGCTACTGGGCGATAGTCATTGAGGCATGCGGGCGTTGCCTTCTTTGGGACAGGGATGATGGTGGTGGCTTTGAAACAGGTGGGGACGATGGCCTGGCTCAGTGAGATGTTAAAGATGTCCGTGAAGACCGCTGCGAGTTCCCCTGCACAGTCCTTCAGCACACGACCAGGTATGTTGTCAGGACCAGAGGCCTTCCGGGCGTTAATCTTGATGAATGATCGCCTTACGCTGTCTGAGGACAGCGCCAGCACCTGGCCATCAGGAGAGGGGGGGAGTTTATGTGCAGGTGTGCTGTTACTTGCCTCGAACCGAGCAAAGAAGTCATTCAGTTCATTCAGCGCAGAGGTTGAGCTGTCACAGGTCTGGGGGGATGGTTTGTAGTTTGTGATGGTCTGTATTCCCTGCCACAGACTGCGTGTATCCTTGCTGTCCTTGAAACGGTGAGCTATTTTCCTGGAATACTGCTTCTTGGCCTCACTGATGCCCCAGTCCAGGTTCTTTCTGGCTGCCCTCAGGCCCACCTGATCTCCCGCTTTGAAGGCAGCATTCCTGGCTTTCAGGAGTCTGTAAACCTCTGCTGTCAGCCATGGCTTCTGATTAGCCCGAACAGTGATGGTCTTGAGGTTGGTTACATCATCAATGCACTTGGTGATGTATGAACATACAGTGTCTGAGTACTCCTGGAGACATGTGTTGTTGTTTGTGGTAGCAGCTTCTTTGAACATACCCCAATCTGTGGTGTCAAAACAGTCCTGGAGTGCCTCTGAAGACCCCTCTGGCCACACTCGTATCTGCTTGCGGACTGGTTTTGTGACTTTCACCAGCGGCCTGTATGCAGGCTTTAGCATGACACATATATGGTCAGAAGCACCAATGTGGGGGAGGGGGAGGGCTCTGTAGGGATTTTTCATGGTGGTGTAAACTTGGTCCAGTGTGTTGTTTCCTCTTGTTGCAAAGTTTATGTTTCTGTATGTTTATTAATCATTATCATTAACCTCACGCAGACTCTTCCACTGGTACATTTTCATCTTCAAATCACTTCTTGGTCTGCTGCCCTCATACATCTCCTCCTACATGTCTTTGCGTGAGTGCAGCTACAAAAGCCGTTTTCGCATTGGCCAGCCCTCAATGGTCCGGGCCGCCCCTGGGTGGCTCTGGGCCACCCGCGTTCATTACGCATTTGCCGCAGAGCCACCTTGAAGTGGGTGGGCAGTTCTCTGGAAGTGGGTGGGGTGCTCTCTTCACGTGGGTGGAGTGTTCGTGTTTTAAGAGAGGAGACTCCGCTAAAAAAAATTGTTAGCTGGATATATATATATTAGTGTTTCTGAGTTTAATTTTTGTTAATAACTGATCACAAATCAGCTTATGTTACAACGTAAATAACAACGAAGCGCGCACCCATTTCCGCCTTTCAGCGCGACTTGAATGTCATTAAACAATAACTAATATTGTCTAACTGTTGCGCGCAGCCAGGGTTTTAAAATATAACTAATAATCTCTAACTTCTACGTGCAGCTAAAATGTTAAGAGAAGTGATTCCTATATGGGTAAGGTGAACACCTGAAAATCCAGTCCGCCCCAATAGCTCAAAGAGTTAGTGCACTGCTGTTTTGACCGGGAGAAGCGGGTTCGCTTCCCGCCTGGGACAAAGTTATTTTATTTTATTTTTTTATTGGAGTAAATAAAAAGGAGTTTGTTAACCAAACAGACTCCTTTTTATTTAAAAGAAAATGTGAATTAAAAAGAAAAAAGTAAAATAACTTTGTCCCAGGCGGGAAGCGAACCCGCTTCTCCCGGTCAAAACAGCAGTGCACTAACTCTTTGAGCTATTGGGGCGGACTGGATTTTCAGGTGTCCACCTTACCCATATAGGAATCACTCCTCTTAACATTTTAGCTGCACGTAGAAGTTAGAGATTATTAGTTATATTTTAAAACCCTGGCTGCGCGCAACAGTTAGACAATATTATTTATTGTTTTAGTTATTGTTTAATGACATTCAAGTCGCGCTGAAAGGTGGAAATGGGTCCGCGCTTCGTTGTTATTTACGTTGTAACATAAGCTGATTTGTGATCAGTTATTAACAAAAAATTAACTCAGAAAAACTAATTCAGCTAACAATTGTTTTAGGGGTTTCTGTAGTTAAATTTGAATGAAATTCAACCCTCGCGCTGAGGTTGTTTGAATGAGTCCCGCCCCAGCTGCAAACAACGAATCAAATGTGAGCAGTACATGACGTGAAACTGGGTCCGTCAGGGCTCGGCCCGATAGAACCACGGTGGACATGGTTCCAGAACAAGGGTGGATCCCGGGCGGAAAAGGTAAATGCGAATACGCCGAACCCGGGTTAGAAGCTGGGAGAGCCGGGGAGGGCTGGCCAATGCAAAAACGGCTAAAGTGCGCTCTCAGGACATGATCACCTGCAGTGTTCCGTCAGTGAGGACTGAACTTGGAAAAAGGGCCTTCTCCTATTCTGCTCCTGCTTCCTGGAATATCTTACAAAAAGATCTGAAGCTCTCGGCCCTGACCTCTCTGGATGGTTTTCAGAATCTGTTGGAATCCTGGCAAAAACCAATGCAGATATGTTCCTGTCTTTGATTTTTTTTTTTTTGTACATCTACCTTATAATGTTTTTGCTACTTTTTGCTACTTTTTCTTTTGTTTTGTTTATTGTTTAATGTATTTGTTGATTTATTGTTTAATGTATTTGTTGATTTAAAAAAAGCATTCGATACTATTGATCACACCATTCTCCTAGAAAAACTGAACAAATATGGTATTAGAGGACCAGCATTACAGTGGGTATCTAGCTACTTAAAAGATAGGAAACAATTTGTACAAATAAATGATGTAAGATCTGACCTCTGTAATATCACATGTGGAGTTCCCCAGGGCTCTGTGCTTGGACCAAAGCTATTTATTTTATATGTGAATGACTTGGTAAATGTGTCAGGACTCCTTAAATGTATACTTTTTGCTGATGATACCACATTTTTCTGTTTAGGTGAAGATATAGAACAAATGTTGGAATTGATAAAGACAGAATTTACCAAAATACAAACTTGGTTTAAAATCAATAAATTATCATTAAATCTAGAAAAAACTAATTACATGATATTCAGTAATAAAAAGAAAACTGTTGACGTTCCACTCAAAATTGAGGGTGTTGAGATTTGCAGAGTGAGTGAGGTGAAGTTTTTGGGTGTTATTATTGATGACAAACTGACATGGAAACAACACATAAATTCTGTAAGAATAAAAATAGCTAAATCGATTGCAGTACTGTACAAGGTCAGAGACCTATTGAATGATAAAGCTCTGTATTTGTTGTATAACACAATCATTGTTCCACACTTAATCTATTGTATTGATGTTTGGGGGAAAGCGTGTAAAACAATCACAAAGCCTATTTTTGTATTACAGAAAAGAGCTGTAAGAATTATCACTAGAAAACATTATTGTCATCCATCCAGTACATTATTTTATCAACTGAAATTATTGAAATTCCATGATTTGGTTGATTATAATATTTTATCAATTATGTATAGGGCTCAAAATAACGATTTACCTTTAAATATCCAAATGAATTTTGTTAAAAGACAAAGTTGTTATAATCTTAAGGGGACAGAGATGTTTGTAAAACCACAATTCAGAACTAGCTTGAAGGGACGTTCTACCTCAATCCAGGGAATTAGATTATGGAATGGCTTGGAGAATGTAGTTAAAAATGCCAAGTCACTGTTTACATTTAAGAAAATGATCAAAAGGAATTTGTTGAAAAAATATATATGAATTAGCATAATGTGTATTGTATCAATTATTAGTTATGTATTAGTATTAGAAAATTAGAAAGAGTTAGTCATTTTGTACTGCTGGTGAAAGATTATTATTGTTTAATCTGATTGTTTGAAAAAAGGGGCAGATATAATAAGATTTATTCTTCTTTCTGCTACCTTTCATTTTTTTACATTGTGTACGTATCATTAATGGGATTGTCTTGTATTGTATTTCTTTTGTAAAAAAATGAACAAATTTAATAAACATAAACATATTTGTATCATTGATGTTCATCATTCTTTAGTTTGTAGCAGGTCGTTTTCGTAAATGAGCCCTCGAAGCTCAATAAGATTTACCTGACTAAATAAAGGTTGAATGAATGAATGAATGTGTCCGAAAAAAGCCTCCACTGCTCAGACTGACTCTGTCGCTGCCCGGCCTCCTGCTCTGGAGGTAACTTCTGTTTGCTCTGTTTGTTAGCTGTTTGTTAGCAAGATAAGTCAAGAACCACAGGACAGATTTTTATCAAACACAGAATGTAATCACTGTATTTACAAGTGACTAGCTTTATGAGATGTTTGAGATTTAAAAAAATTGTTCTTTTAGCTTTGTTGTTAGCGGTTAGCTACCGTAAACAGATACCTACTATTTAGATATATAGCTCATAAACCACTCGGGGGATATTTTTTCTGCTCACAGAGTGTAATTATATGGCTTTAATATACAAACTGTTGCCCTGTATGAAACATTTGAAATAAAATTCGATTTTTTATTCATTGTTTTAGACGGAATCGTCTCATGTTAGCTTTCGTTTTATTTCCGTTTATAATGTTATAAATAGCTCATAAACCACTCGGCGGATATTTTTTCAGCTTACAGAGTGTAATTATATGGCTTTAATTTACAAACTGTTGCCCTGTATGATACATTTGAGATAAAATTCGATTTTTTTATTCATTGTTTTAGACGGAATCGTCTCGTGTTAGTTTTTGTTTTATTTCTGTTTGTATTGTTATAAATAGCTCATAAACCACTAGGCGGATATTTCTTTAGCTTACAGAGTGTAATTACCGGTATATTGCCCTCTCCTGTTCACTCTGCTCACGTTGTGCAGCCACCCATCCAGGCTGTCATATTGTTAAGTTTGCAGATGATACAGCGGTGGTGGGATGCATCACAAACAATGATGAGTCCAGCTACAGGCAGGAAGTGGAACACCTGGAGAGCTGGTGCAAAGAGAATAACCTTCACATGAATGTGAAGAAGACAAAGGAGATGATTGTGGACTTCAGAAGGAACAAACACACCCACACCCCACTGAACATAAGTGGATCTGCGGTGGAAGTGGTCTCCAGCTACAAATACTTGGGTGTACACTTGAATGATAACCTCAGCTGGACCAACAACACCACCAGCCTGATCAAGAAAGGTCATCAGAGACTCTACTTCCTCAGACGGCTGAGACGAGCTGGTCTGAGTAGCCCAGTCCTCACCTCCTTCTACAGGTGTGCAGTGGAGAGCATCCTGTGCTCCAGCATCAACGTGTGGCATGGAGGCTGCACAGCTGCAGAAAGAAAAGCTTTACAGAGAGTGGTGAAGGCTGCACAGAAGTCTGTTGGAGTCAGTCTCCCCACCATCACAGACATTTACACCTCCAGATGCAGGAAAAGAGCCACCTGCATCATGAAAGACCTCACTCACCCAGCACACTCACTCTTTGCCCCACTCCCCTCAGGACGGAGGTTGAGGAGCATCAAATGTAGAACCACTAGACTGAGGAACAGCTTCTACCCTGAGGCTGTTAGACTCATGAATAAATAAACAATAAGAATAATCACTGCAAAATATCACATCATGCTGATGCTGATCTGTTTTCTTGTTGCTGTGTTCATCTGTGACCATCTGCTCATACAGACTCATGTTCGTGCTGCTGTTTATAATGATGTTTTTCTATTACGGTACATTAGGGCTTAGTGTATTTCTAGTTGATTTTTCTTTTTTTTTCTTAGTTATATCCTAGATGTTATTACTGTTTTTCTCTCACATTTGGTTGTTGGATGCAACTGGGACCCTGTGTACATAATCTCATTTCATCACATGTACCACATGCGGTGCAAATGACAATAAAGACTCTCTGACTCTGACTCTCTATATGGGTTTCATTTACAAACTGTTGACCTGTATAAGACATTTGAGATAAAATTCGATTTATTTATAATTTATTTTCGTAGCGCATGCGACCGTTTGGAAGACGTCAAACCGAAACAATTTAAATGCAGCAGATTTGACCATTTCGTGAATTGATTAAGGAACGGTTAAGCTCAGGAACCCTTGTGCTAAAATGTCAGCTATAATTTTTAGCAAACAAATAATTGTTTTTACCATGTTATTCTTGTAAAGTCCTTCCGTGCTCACTCGCTTCTGTGGCCACCATTTTTAGCAGGGCAAATGAGGCGCTGACACGTCGCGTAGCGGTGACGCATAATGGACGCGACTTATAAGGCGAAGCGACGTATTTATAAATTTTTCCAAATTATTGCCAATAATTGGACAAAAAGACTTACGATTACGACGAAGCGACTTATACGGCGAAAAGTACGGTAAGTAAAGACGGTAGCAGAGTGAAAGATGTGGTCAGTTTGTCCTCCAGCAGTCTAATGTCCCTTTTCCACAGTGATAGTGCGGATCAGGTAAGCTCGGTTCACTACGGTTTTGAGCGCTTTTCCTCCAATACTTTTTAGCTGATTCACCCCCATTTTTTGTCCTTCTTCTCAAAGGGTCCAAGTGAGCTGAGCAGACACAAAAACGTGGCGTCAGAACACTGTGGTCAGGAGTCACTGGATCTTTAAGAAAACTTTTCACCGATCTGCCGTTTGTAATTACATGGAACTCGGAGCAGCAGAACGAGACAACAACGCGTTCTAACGCTGAAGTGCAGGCGTTTTTTGTGCTTGGTGGCCGACGACAAAATTCAGAGCGAGCTAGATGGACCTCCGCCGGTCTCCCCGGTCCTCTCCATCGGAGTTTCGAGATGTGGACTTGTAGAAGGCCTTTGCCCCGACCCCGACGTTGCCTGCTCACGAAGACCAAACCTCGATCCCGGCAAACAGGCGAACCGGGACGGAGGATGGAAATGATTTTTAAAAACATTTTATGTATAAAAAAATATTGTTTTTTTAAATCAGTGAAGATTAAAATAAATAAATAAATATATAAACGTTAGGGGTGCACCGATTGCAGTTTTCTGGCCGATCACCGATTTCTAAAAAGTCTGACCTGCCGATTCAGATTTTGGCCAATAATGATTTTGTTTTATAAGCAACACCGTCAGGTGTTATAAGGTCACCATGCACCTTCAATTTTCCAATAATATTTTATTGAAAAGCATACCCTTGAACAATATCCTAGAAACAATACAAACTTGTTTTAACTGGCCATGAGGGAGTGCTCTGAAATATAAATGAAGTTCAGACAATTGTCGTTAAGACAAACAGAAAAATACCGGTAGGTAAAATCGGTTTCTCATGCAAGTATCGTCCGGTTTCTGATTTCCCAAAATTAAGGAAAGAGAGGCCGATAAATCCCTAATAAATGGTGCCGGCTTTATCATGAAATCCTATTTTCACTTGAATGACTTTATTAAATAATCTGTTAATTAAAGTTAACTCAGCTGAAAAATCATAAAAAAAATTTAATTCTTAGTTTATATCTTAGATCTTATTACTGATTTTCTTTTACATGTACCACATGTGGTGCAAATGACAAAGAATCTCTGACTCTTACTCTCTGACTCTGATAAAGACAAAATTATTGGATCTCTCAGGAATATTTCCCTCAAATATATTTAAAGAAGATATAGCCTTTAGTTAAACTTTATTCTAACCTACAGTTGTACAAATCACAAAACAAGCATTAAACTTTAAATCACTAAAATAAATTAATATGTATACAAGAAACAAAACCACATATCTAAATTGAACAATAAAAGTAGACACATTGGGCCTCATGCAAGAACCATTCGTACGCACAGATTTGTTCTTAAATTGTGCGTACGAGTGATTTAGGAGCATTTGTGGCATTCAACAATGTTTTCGTATCCTAAGATTTCAAATGATGGAGAAAAACTAATCAAATTAAATATACCCGGTAGGTGTTTGGGTTCAATGATTTAATTCAATTCAGTTTATTTATATTGCGCCATATCACAACAGAAGTCATCCCAGGGCACTGAACAGAAATATTCATAAAATAGGTTAACAGAAACATTCATATTTAAAAAATAATAAATTACCATTATTTATCTGAGGAGCAGACTGCTCTGAGTTTAACTCCATCACAGAACTCTCACTCAAGGGGTGTAACGGTACGCTAAAATCACATTTCGGTTCGGTTGTTTCAAGGAAGGCTTGTTTCGGTTAATTTTTGGAAGAAAAAAAAAGGCAAAATGAAGACTTACAAAACGTTAATTTAGAAAAGATGTCAAGTAAAAAATACATTTCTATAAAAATAAATAAAAGCGACCCATTTGGATGATATTTTAAATAAACGGCACTCTTTACAATAAATAAACTATGCTAACAATAATAGAAATCAATAAAAACAGTAACAGTCAGAACCAGAACAATAAGCAGCAACAGACCATTTCAAGTTTACGTTTTTGTATAAAAAGACCAACTTGCCCACATTTTCTGCCAAAAGCACATATCTAGTTGCAGTGAATATCTCCAGCGATGGAGAAACTCGCTCACTAACAACAGGTAGCAGGAATAGAGAGGTAGCACTTTTCTAATTTTGTAGTGTGGCTGTATTTGGCCTCATTACTCACAACAACCTCTTCTTGGACCTGCTCCCACAGGTGGGACAAGTCCCAGGAAAAGTTGAGAGTTCAGTCATCACAGGCTTCTTAGCTGGAGGTGATCTCAGGTGGATTTCCCTGAAGAGGAAGAAGACTCTGCTGCTATCTCTGTCCAAGACTGGAAACAAAACACAAAGAGGAAAAAAGACATGAGTTAATAAGATTATAATTTTAGATTAAAAAAAAACTAATTAGATAATAATAAAATAACAATACCTCTTCTTGAACGATTGTTATGAGGTGGTTGAATCTCTCGGTCGTCATCATCATAATCAGGGCAGGGCTTTAATCAGCTCCAGGGCTTGTTGACGATCAGTTTTAGTTTTTTCATAAAGTGCTACTACAACTTTTTGGCTGAAGTGTTGACGTGATGGAAGTCATAGTGGGGCTCAATAACTTTGAAGCTGGCGCATGAACAACATTTGGACGTAAATCCAGAGCTTTAAAAACTTCTACAGCTCGTGTTATTGCTCTGGACTGCTCTGAATTACCTGATAAAAGTTATTTAAATGCTGCTGCTGCTATCGGTCTTTGCAACAAGCTGCTTGTCTTGCTTGTAGAAGACACGTTCACATTCGGATGACGTCGTTTCAAGCGTTAAGTCATTACTGCTTATAGTTGTAGGGATACTCGGTTCAACAGAGATGGGACTTTTAATTACTCTAGCTATAATATTGAACAGAAATCTAGAGTTATTTTTATTCTCATCTATTAAAGATGAATAATATAAAGTTTTAGCTTTACGGAGAGCTTTCTTATATGTTAGCAGACTATCTTTCCAAGCTAAATAAAATACTTCAATGTTAGTGGAGCGCCATTTTCGCTCCTGGTTTCTAGATGTCTGCTTTAAGGTACGTAACTCAGAACTGAACCAAGGAACTAATCTCCTCTGATTAAAAAATAAATAAATAAATCTCTGATTGATTACTTTCTTTTTCAACAGAGCAATTTTATCAAGTAAAGTTTGTAATGAAGTTGTAAAATTATCAACAAGATCATCTAAGTCACTGTTCTCTAATGTATTACTCTGCAAGACAGATGAAAACCTTGATGGAAGAGAGTCTTTGAATTAGGTTACATTTTTTGATAAACACCTTTAACTTTAAACTCAAAGGTAATTAAAAAATGGTCAGACAGAACAGCATTTTGATGTATTACTAAATCCTTGATCTCTATGCCAAAAGTCAGAACAAGGTCAAGAGTATGATGATGAGAGTGAGTAGGTGTTCAGACATTTTGGGTAAAACCAACTGTCTTATTAAATTATTAAAGGCTATGCTTAAGCTTTCACTTTCTACATCTAAATGAATATTGAAATGACCCATTATTATGACTTTATCAGTATTTGGTAGTAAATCAGTTTAGAATTCTGAGAACTCAGACAAAAACAGAGTAAGCGCCTGGTGGACGATATATAACAACTACCGGTAATAAAAGTGGCATTTCTGATTTTCATTCTGGATGAGAAAGACTGAGAGACAGCGATTCAAAAGGAATCATAATGAATAACTGGTTTGACAATAATAATAATCCTGACTGAAAACTAGAAGCTATTCCTCTTTCTCAGCCAGTTGTTCTAGGAACATGAACATTGGAATAATTAGCAGGAGGGGATTCATTTATACTAACAAAATCCTCCTGCTGTAGCCAGGTTTCTGTTAGACAGAATAAATTAATATGATGATCAGTTATCAGTTCATTAACTAACAGGGATTTAGAGGAAAGAGATCTTATGTTCAATAATCCACATTTAATGATTTTGTTCTGGTAAAGTACCATAACTGTATTTATTTTAATAAGATTTTTATGGTTTGTATTTTTATAGCAGATTTTTGGTTTATTTAATTTGAGCCATGGGCGAGTTGACACGGTTTCAATGGGGGGGGTAACTTTTTCCAGTTAAACAAGGAGCAACTTTACGCTCTTAAATTCCACGCACGGTCAGGCGCTGCATATTCAGGCTTGCCTTAGAAACCACGTGAACCCCATCTGTGGGCTTAACCACGTGTGTGTTTTTCCTGGTTTTTCCTGCGTTGCAGCGCTGGCATTGGCTGTAACGTTACACGTGGTTGAAACCATGTGTAATGTTACAGCCAATCACCAAAGCTCGACACCAAAAGAAAAGGTATATTTTTGATCTATTCATCGACCGAAGCAGTTCAGCCAGTACCATAAAAGAACCAAAGTTCAGTACTTAGCCCTACATGTGTCTGTTTAAATTTCCCTCTTGAATAAACCGTAGTTAACACAGATTACAACAAAATGGCTTTTGTCTAGTGTGGATTCTCATGTGCTCATTTAAATTGCCCTCATTTAAATTGCCCTTTTCGGAAAACATTTGTTCACACAGATCACAAGGGCTGCTGTCCTGTGTGGATTTGTATGTGTCTATTTAAAAGTCCCATAAAATTGAGCCAGCGCCCCCAAACATGACAGCAAAATACAAACCGGATTCCAAAAAAGTTGGGACACTAAACAAATTGTGAATAAAAACTGAATACAATACAGTAATGTGGAGATGGCAAATGTCAATATTTTATTCGTAATAGAACATAGATGACAGATCAAAAGTTTAATCTGAGTAAATGTAACATTTTAAAGGAAAAATATGTTGATTCAAAATTTCATTGTCAACAAATCCCAAAAAAGTTGGGACAAGTAGCAATAAGTGGCTGGAAAAAGGAAATTGAGCATATCATTCAGTTTGCACTACTTCTCATATTCTGCACTAATGTTTGTACTGTATTACATTACTGCCTATAGTCATACTACTGTTTACATTCACTGTTTACATTTATTAATACTGTTTACATTTATTACTACTGTTTACATCTATTACTACTGTTTACATTTACACTACTTTTATACCTACACTACTGCTGATACATATACAGTACAGTATTATCTGACTAGCCTTATTTAAGGATGCCCAATGTGCCTTACTGCATATGCCACTTTGCCTCTTTACCAACATCAACTACCTCATACATATCCACAGTATTCTTGGGGGTGTCACTGTAGAAGCGAATGTGCATTGTACTTCCTGTCCGACACCGGAAGTGCCTGTATTCCATAGGTGGAGTATGGATCGCGGGTGTTTTTGAAAGTTATTTTCATTCATTTTATCGGAGCAAACACAGCTTTTGTTTAAACGGAACGTTTACTGAAATGTCCTACCGGGGTTCAGGTACCTGCTGTGCTGTTCGCGGCTGCACCAACAACCGGACCAAGCTAAATCTTTGGCTAAAACAACAGTGTTTTCAACACGGACCCAAAACAAAGAAAGAGTGTTCCTGCATCCTTCTCTATGGCTGTGTCTGCGCGATCAGGTAACATCTGTAATTTCTTTTTATTCAGGGAGGGTTTATTAATGAGAGTTTTGGATGATTTACTGTCTTAAAATGATATATGTCAGACGCGACAGGTACTTTTAGCCGAGATAGCTGCTAATAAACCTTAGCCGAGAGGCCGGAGCAAACGCGTTCGCTATTTATGTAGTTTTAAATTATGTCAGCGCGATCAGGTCACATCTGTTATTTCTTTTTATTCGGGGAGGGATATTAATGAGAGTTTTGGAAGATTTACTGTCTTAAAACGATAGATCTCAGACGCGACCGGTATCTTTAGCCGAGATAGCTGCTAACAAACCTTAGCCGAGAGGCCGGAGCAAACGCGTTCGCTATTTATGTATTTTTAAATTATGTCTGCGCGATCAGGTAACATCTTTTTAGTCGGGGAGGGTTTATTAATGAGAGTTTTGGAAGATTTACTGTCTTAAAACGATAGATCTCAGACGCGACTGGTATCTTTAGCCGAGATAGCTGCTAATAAACCTTAGCCGAGAGGCCGGAGCAAACGCGTTATTTTTAAATTATGTCTGCGCGATCAGGTAACATCTGTAATTTCTTTTTATTTGTCCCTCCTCTTTTAACAAAACGAGTGGTGTTCCCACATTTTTAATGAACTAAAACAACAAAGTTTGGACTGTCTTCAACTGTATTACTCGCATGTAAACAAACGGGGTTTCCGGTCAACCGGAAGTCGTGTGCACATTTCGCGCAAAGCATCATGGGGCATAGGAATACTGTGGATACTGTGTACATTAACTCATATGCTGCTTTGCCACTCTTTGCAAATGTCAATGCTAGAACCTTCAGTTTATTTTATAGATATACTTTTTATACTACTATGCAAAAACTCAGGACAGTATTACACTTTTATTATTTCATTTTATGCTTATGTTCATTAAATGTTTAGTGTTTTAGTGTTGGTGTAAATTTTCATACTTTTATACTACTATGCAAAAACTCAGGACAGTGTTACACTTTTACTATTTTATGCTTATGTTTATTAAATGTTTCAGTGTTTTAGTGTTTAAATGGTTACTGTTGCACCGAGGGACTGAGAGAAACGCAATTTCAATCCTGTGTATGTCCTGTACATATTGCAGTTCTGACAATAAAGTTGACTTTGATAATGAACAGCTGGAAGACAAATTAACACTAATTAGGTCAACTGACAACATGATTGGGTATAAAAAGAGCTTCTCAGAGTGTCAGTGTCTCTCAGAAGCCAAGATGGTAAGAGAATCACCAATTCCACCATTGTTGCACAGAAAGATAGTGCAGCAATACCAGAATGGTGTTACCCAGCGTAAAATAGCAAAGACTTTTAAGTTATCATCATCAACCGTGCATAGCATCATCAAAAGAATCAGAGAATCTGGAACAATCGCTGTGCGTAAGTGTCAAGACCGTAAAACTCTACTGGATGCTCGTGATCTCCGGGCCCTTAAACGTCACTGCACCTCAAACAGGAATGCTACTGTCAAGGACATAATAGAATGGGCTCAGGAATACGTCCAGAAAGCATTGTCAGTGAACACAATCCACCGTGCCATCCGCCATTGCCAGCTGAAACTCTACAGTGCAAAGAGGAAGCCCTTTCTAAGCAAGCTCCACAAGCTCAGACATTTGCACTGGGCCAGGGGTCATCTAAAATGGAGTGTGTCAAAATGGAAGACTGTTCTGTGGTCAGATGAGTCACGATTTGAAGTTCTTTATGGAACACTGGGACGCCATGTCATCCGGACCAGAGAAGACAAGGATAGCCCAAGTTGTTATCAAAGTCAAAAGTCAAAGTCAACTTTATTGTCAGAACTGCAATATGTACAGGACATACACAGAATTGAAATTGTGTTTCTCTCAGTCCCTCGGTGCAACAGTAACTATTTAAACATTGAAACACTGAAACATATAATAATAGACATAAGCATAAAATAGCATAATAACGCTCCGTTCAGAAGCCTGCATCACTGATGGTATGGGGTTGCATGAGTGATTGTGGCATGGGCAGCTTGCATGTCTGGAAAGGCACCATTAATGCAGAGAACTATGTTCAGGTTCTAGAACAACATATGCTCCCATCTAGACGTCATCTCTTTCAGAGAAGACCCTGCATTTTTCAACAAGATAATGCCAGACCACATTCTGCACCAAGGATCCGGTACTGAAATGGCTAGCCTGCAGTCCAGATCTTTCACCTACAGAGAACATTTGGCGAAAGAGGAAAGGTGTGACAAAGAAGGCCCAAGGCAATTGAACAGTTATAGGCCTGTATTAGACATGAATGGGAGAGCATTCCTATTCCCAGACGTCTGTTGAGTGTTGGAAGAAGAAGGGGGGATGCCACACAGTGGTAAAAATGGACTTGTCCCAACTTTTTTGGGATTTGTTGACGCCATGAAATTTTGAAACAACATATTTTTCCCTTAAAATGATACATTCTCTCAGTTTAAACTTTTGATCTGTGATTTGTGTTGTATTCTGAATAAAATATTAGATGTTGGCAGTGGCACCTTCACATCATTGCATTCAGTTTTTATTCACAATTTGTTTGGTGTCCCAACTTTTTGGGAATCCGGTTTGTAGCTTCAGTCTATTTTTGTTTGTGGATCCTGTTCACACTTGACTCAGAGACCCAGCTGGGTGAAGACTCACAGGCTTCATCAGTGTGCTCAGTTTTTAACCCAACATTTGATAAAAGTTTCAGCTGAAACTCAGGATTGTTCACATCATTATCCTCTTCGTCATCTTCACTAAATTCTGTTTCTAAAGAATCTGAATCGTCTCTATAAGCATTTAGATCTGGGTTTTTTGTGTCATTTCTCCTTCACCAGTTGCTGATTGTATGTGGTCACATGAGCTACTGGTTGGAAGATCACTGACTTCAACTTGGTGTTGATGAAGCTGTGAGAACAAAAGTTTCTCTTCATCATCCTCACTCTTAAAAAAAACTACAGTTAATGAAAAACTGGTGACATCTGTCTCCTCATACCGAGCTGCTCTTCCCTCAGAATGGTCCACGGTTCCTCCTCTTCCTCTTTTACGTGGAGACAATTTGCATCCTGCTGGTTCACATCAGGCCACTGTTCTTCAGGAGCTTCTTCTTTAATCAGCACTGACTTCTGAACATCTGCAGGAACCACTGGAACACATGTCAAATACAGTAAGGAGAACTGTAACTTTATATTAACACTAGGGCTGGACAATAACTCATTATCAATGTATGTCACAATAACAATCCATTGTTAGACTGATGGTCCTCCTTGATCACGTGAACAGCTAGTTTTGAATGTCAACACTGGTTGATCCACTATGATAAGGTGCCATTTATAAAGCTGAGCTGAAAACAGCTCGAGACTGAAGAAGTCATTCGGATGAAAGATGAAACGTTTCTACAATTTTTTCAAACCCGTCCAGAGGACCCGACTTAACATTTTTAGATTTTTCTACCTGGATTATTGAGAATGCATCTGGATATCTGAAATGTATATATTCTGATTTGTGTTTGGGGCTGATGTGTATTGTTTTTTGACCGCACGCATGCAGCACACACACGTCTGGACATGCTTAATAATGCTGGAGATAAATAAACGTAAAGATACTAGAGAAAGTGAGACTGGGACTCATCAACAGCGAGTCAGGACCCTTAACGGCTGCACCAGTGATTCACAGGGAATCACTTTACATATCGAACCCAAATTAAGAAATATATTGTGATACATGTTTTGGCCATACTGTCCAGCCCTAATTCAGATACTTCATTTTTACTGATTAGAAAACAGTTATTTTTTTCACCTCCAAACAGGTTCCAGTGCTAAACGGGAGGTGCTTAGCCCCAGCTCTGTCTTTTTACAACACTTTAAACTGTGGAGTTGGCACCCCACCAACTCAACACAAACTGTGCTTGAATGTGTGTTTTTTTTTTCTTTTTTTAATAAAAACGTTTCAAGTGTTTAACCAGGCTGGTGCTAGAGATGGTTCCTTTTTTTTTTTTTTATAAATGTGACACAAGAAAAGTTGGGTAGCTCAACACCCTCTCCTTCCTCCCAAGATCCCTACATTCTACTTCACACCCACCTAGAGGATCTGCGGTGGTGGTGGTCTCCAGCTACAAGTACTTGGTGTACACATGAACAATAACCTCAGCTGGAGCAACAACACCACCAGCCTGATCAAGAAAGGTCATCAGAGACTCTACTTCCTCAGACGGCTGAGACGAGCTGGTCTGAGAAGCTCAGTCCTCACCTCCTTCTACAGGTGTGCAGTGGAGAAGCATCCTGTGCTCCAGCATCAACGTGTGGCATGGAGGCTGCACAGCTGCAGAAAGAAAAGCTTTACAGAGAGTGGTGAAGGCTGCACAGAAGATGTTGAGTCAGTCTCCCCACCATCACAGACATCTACACCTCCAGATGCAGGAAAAGAGCCACCTGCATCATGAAGGACCCCACTCACCCAGCACACACACTTTTTACCCCACTCCCCTCAGGAAGGAGGTTGAGGAGCATTAAGTGTAGAACCACTAGACTGAGGAACAGCTTCTACCCTGAGGCTGTTAGACTCATTAATAAATAACCAGAATAATCACTGTGGAATATCACATCATACTGCTGCTGATCAGTTTCATGTTGCTGCTGATCAGTTTCATGTTGCTGCTGATCAGTTTCATGTTGCTGCTGATCAGTTTCATGTTGCTGCTGATCAGTTTCATGTTGCTGCTGATCAGTTTCATGTTGCTGCTGATCAGTTTCATGTTGCTGCTGATCAGTTTCATGTTGCTGCTGATCAGTTTCATGTTGCTGCTGATCAGTTTCATGTTGCTGCTGATCAGTTTCATGTTGCTGCTGATCAGTTTCATGTTGCTGCTCAGTTTCATGTTGCTGCTGATCTGTTTCATGTTGCTGCTGATCTGTTTCATGTTGCTGCTGATCAGTTTCATGTTGCTGCTGATCAGTTTCATGTTGCTGATCAGTTTCATGTTGCTGCTGATCTGTTTCATGCTGCTGTGTTCATTCGTGTTCATTTGCTCAAACAGACTCGTGTTCGTGCTGCTGTTTGGAGTAATGTTTTCTATTATATTAATGCTTAGGGTATTAGTTCATATCTTAGATGTTATTACTGTTTTTCTTTTACATTTTATTGTTGGATGTAACTGGAACCCTGTGTCTATAATAACAACAATGATGAGTCCAGCTACAGACAGGAGGTGGAACACCTGGAGAGCTGTTCATGTTGCTAATGACAAAAATCTGTTTCTTGCTGCTGTGTTCATTCGTGTTAATCTACTCATACAGACTCATGTTCGTGCTGCTGTTTGGAGTAATGTTATTCTATATTAGTCAGTGTTTCCCCTACCATTATACAAGCGGGGTGCCCCACCCCGTCAACAGAAGTGAGCACCCCGCCTACCAAACCAAACTTGACCAACCACCCACCCAGCACAGGCATAGCACTAAGCTAGCAGTGGAAATACAGGCTCTCTAGCTAAAAAGCTAAAGGAAGAACTCACGTTGCCTCTTCCCTCGTGCTGAACGCCCCTTGCCACAACAAGCTGCACTCAGACGTGTCCGTCCCCCCATCAACAAAAATCATGGATGAGATGAGCATCCCGCCATGGCAAGTTAACTAGGGGAAACACTGTTAGCGCTTAGTGTACTTTTAGTTGATGTTTTTCTTAGTTCATATTCATTCATTCAATTCATTCAACCTTTATTTATACAGGCTAGCCTCGTTGAGTCATGGGGACTCATTTACAAGAGGGACCTGTCTCACTCACACCAAACAACCATCCACTCTCACACTCACACCTAGGGTCAATTTAGAGTCACCAATCAGCCTAACGTGCATGTTTTTGGTCTGTGGGAGGAAACCGGAGTACCCGGAGGAAACCCACGCATGCACGGGGAGAACATGCAAACTCCACCCAGAAAGGCCCCCGGACCGGGATTTGAACCGGCAACCTTCTCGCTGAGAGGCAGCAGCTCTACCAGTTGTGCCACCGTGCTGCCATATCTTAGATCTTATTGTTTTTCTTTTACATTTTATTGTTGGATGTAACTGGGACCCTGTGTACACAATCTCGTTTCATCACATGTACCACATGTGGTGCAAATGACAATAAAGAATCTCTGACTCTGACTCCAGGAGAGTGGAAATAATACTATGTGCCTGCTTTTGCCCATGTACTACATTCATTCAACCTTTTATTTATACAGGTTAGTCTCACTGAGAAATGAGAACTCATTTTCAAGAGAGACCTGTTTTAGACAGTGTTAGATATTTAACTAGACTGGTCCTGGAATTTTTGATCTGCTCAGAGACGGGATTATAATGAAATTATGACCCGGTTCTGACTGGGTTAAACTGGGCCAGCAACTATAAAAAGAGTCTACCAGGGATTCAATATCCATCAAGGAATAGAGTTTATTTTGCGTGCCACATCACGTAGAAAGGCTTTTGAAGCATGGTCTCATATTTTCATTACACGTCAATCCGCATAAGATCCGTTGAGATCACACTTAGTCACGCCCCCTCATACACGTGACATAAGAGCTCCCCTTCTGCAAAGGAGGAGTGCAGGCCCTATAAATTGGTAATGTTTATGTTTATTAAATTTGTTCATTTTTTTACAAAAGAAACAATACAAGACAATCCCATAAATGATAATGTACAAAATATAAAAAAATGAAAGGTAGCAGAAAGAAGAATAAATCTTATTATATCTGCCCCTTTTTTCCAACAATCAGATTAAACAATAATAATCTTCAACCAACAGTACAAAATGACTAACTCTTTCTAATTTTCTAACTAATACAACACAGGACATCAGCCCCTCCGGCTGTCAGAGAGCAGACAGGCCAGCGCTGTAAACTGTAACCTTTTCCAGCCTTGATTTTAATAAAACTGGTAAAACTTAATTCATGTTTCCTTGATTTATTTAGTGTGAGTTGCCTCTTAGGGAGATCCGAACCGAGGGAAATGACGTGGAGCTGGAGGCGGGTCATCGGGTACGAGATGAAGCCTCTGGGTAGCCGGGGGTCCCCTCCAGCTCCTTGTTTTAAAGGGGACCACATGTAAGTATTTAAAATTTTTATGTTATGTCTGTGTGCTATCTTGACAATATTAATTCATTTTAATACACAAAATAATTCTTAGATAATTAATTATACCCTTTTTAATTCTGCCATTTTTAACTTTCGTTTTGAACGACCGGTTTCTGATACTGAGTTCTGAAGTCCACGCCCTTCAACGATCTGTTTACGCCCTCTGCAACAGCCAGTATCTGTAATGTGTTGTTGTTTTAAAATTAGCTCTTTTTTTATTACTCATTTGACTTACTGTTAGTGTTAGCTTAAGATAACTTACCGAAACCCGTCTGAGCGCGCCGCAATTTGCTGCTCCTTTTAGCATTAGACCACCCGAATCCGATGCTAATGTTAGCTTGTTCCTCTTCCGGTGTTCGCCAGCTCCGCTCGTTGCACGCGGAGATTTTGGGAGTTATCGCTGTTCCAGTCAAGACAACACAAAGTTCACCAAGTGTCTCCCGTAAATTAATCCGTAAGGAGAAGGTCCTCGCTGCTGCGAGGCTGCTGCGAGGCTGCAGCGAGGCTGTACAGTTGAAGCTCCGCTCCATCCGCCAGAAGAGGGTCCCGTTGCCGCCGGTCCCTACGCCGGGGGTCTGCTCGTTTAATTTTTGCCGGCTGCGCGTTGGGAGCGATCGCAAATACACTAAAAATTGAACTAAAACATAAAAATAACAATTATACTTTATTTATAAAGCCATTTAAAAAAAACACAGCTGCAACAAAGTGCTGTACACATGAAATTAAGAACATATAAACAAAAGATGAGATGAAATCATGAAAAACAACAGTCATGTGTTTAATACAGAAGTGGGTTGAGCCTAACCAGGGGTTGCTAGGTGATGGGCTGGACTCATGTTGTGGTCAGAGCCATATATATAGAGAGTTCCGACACTCTTTGATCTCGCCGACAGGCGGTCAATCGTTCCAAACAACGGCTATGGAAACCTTGTGGAGCTGTGCCCTCTGGCGGCGACGGAGCGCTACTGCAGGCAGAGTCAGACTGTAACCAGAGCCATGGAACAAATCGCCCCCTCCATGATCCACGTGACTTCCGCATTCCATTCTTACAATGGAACTCTATGGGAGTGTCGCAACTCTCACTTTATATGGCTCTGGTTGTGGTGGGTTGTGGCAGATTGGCTGCGGTTTGTGACGTCACAAACCGCAGGAAGTGAGAAACCAACCGTTTATATCACAGACAAATAAATCTACTTAGAAAAAATAAACCACTGGGTGCATTTCTTTGGCCTTAGGACTGTTTTTTATGAAGTACATACCCAAAGTTGAGTAAAGAAATATTAAAAAGTGAATTTTGCATGTGTGGTCCCCTTTAACAACAGACAACATATAAAGTACAGACAACAGTAAACAGCAATAAAATGCAATTAAAATAAAAAATGGTGTTATAAAACAATAAAATTAAGGACCGTACTTTGCTCTACATGGGCAAAACATAACTACATGATGTAGTGATCAACGATGTTAAATATTTGTGTGGTAAGTTTAGGTTTCAATAGTTAGCTTTTATGTAGCCTGGTTAAAACCAGACCCTTGTACTTCACTTCGCTTTGTACTAATACAAAGCGAAGTGAAGGACAAGGGTCTGGTTTTAACCAGGCTAGCTTTTATGTAGTAAAACAAAAAATGTAAATATTTAGTTTATCGAAGCGATTTAAAATCATCACTTTAGCGTTTGTAGCCTCTCATACAATATTTAATCAGTTAGCAAGCTCAGATCAACAGAGATGCACGTCCTTTCCAGAAAACTTAACTTTTTAGCTACCAGAAAGCTCAGACTAAACTGTAACATAATCACATTCAACAGAAAGCATGAATAGATACAAACCTATTACATGCAGTTGATCGTTGGGACTGAAAACTGAATCTATGATTTTTCTCCCTCCAGTTGTTTCCTGTTCAACAGCATCTCTACTTTCAAGGAAATCCTCCATTTCTTCTTCCTCTGCATCCAGGTGCTGCTGGACCTGCTGTCTCCACATCTGTTAGTTTTCGTTCATCAGTATTTACCTTCAATATTAACAGAGTAGTTACAGCTGAATATAACTCAAAATTAAACTAATTTCACCAGAAGTTGAGAGAAAAGAGGATTAGTTCGTCAACACGGAACATGGAGAACACACTGAACAACAATGAAGGAAATCACTTCCGTTCTTCTTGGCAGACCAACTGTAAAGGTGCATTACTGCCACCTATTGGACTGGAGTGTGAACTGGAGATAAACTGAAAGAAAAAACTGCTGTGAAGCCAACTTAATATTTAAATTAACTTCTCTCTATTAAGTTTGTATTTTTCAAGAAAAAATATATTTTAATTTACTGACATCACTACTAAAAATATTAATTGTAAATGTAATATTAATTCTATTTATTTATTTTTGGAAATGCCTTCTTTCTGATTCATAATCAGAACATTCCATAAAAACATGCTGAACCGTTTCAGGAATATTATATTCATCATAAAGTCCTGTTGCATGTTTTCCAATTACTTTGAGATTTATTAAGTCCTGTACGTCCTATTATGATACGATTCTAGTTTCCTGTTTCTTCCTGCTTTCCTTGTACATTCTACCTTTTTCTGAATATTATATACCGGTAAGCGTCTTAAACCGCCACTAGGGAGCACAAGCCAGTGTATCTCTTGTGCCGGTCCCAAGACCGGGTAAATGGTGAGGGTTGTGTCAGGATAGGAATGGCATCCGATGTAAAACACTTTTGCCAAAACCATAATGCGAGACTAGTTCATCAAAGTGAAACAATACAGGATCGATCAAGGCCCAGGTTAACAACGACAAACAGGGTGCCGGCAGAAATTGTGCTACTGTTAGTCAAAGACCCAGAGGAGGGAAACGTGTCAGGAGACAGAGGGAGAGGAGGAAAGAGAAGAATGTAGGACTGAGGGTTGCAACTCTAAATGTGGGGACAATGACAGGCAAAGGTAGAGAGCTGGCTGACATGATGCAGAGAAGAAAGGTAGATGTTTTATGTGTCCAAGAGACCAAGTGGAAGGGCAGCAAGGCTTGCAGTATTGGAGCAGGTTTCAAACTGTTTTACCATGGTGTGGATAGAAAGAGAAATGGAGTAGGGGTGAAGAGAGTGTCAGATAGGGTGATGTGTCTGAAGGTAGAAGTAGAAGGTCTGATGCTAAACAGTCAGTGGTTATGCTCCACAGGTTGGATGTGATGGGGAGGAGAAAGATAAATTTTGGAAAGATTTGGATGAAGTGATAGAGAGTATTCCCAGGGAGGAAAGAGTGGTGATTGGAGCAGACCTGAATGGACATGTTGGTGAAGGAAACAGAGGGGATGAGGAAGTGATGGGTAGGTTTGGTGTCAAGGAAAGAAACCAGGGAGGACAGATGGTGGTGGATTTTGCCAAGAGAATGGAAATGGCTATAGTCAATACTTATTTCCAAAAGCGGGAGGAACATAGAGTGACCTATAAGAGTGGAGGAAGGAGTACACAGGTTGACTACATTCTGTGTAGAAGAGGAAACCTGAGGAGATTGGAGACTGTAAGGTTGTGGCAGGGGAGAGCGTGGCCAGACAGCATCGGATGGTTGTGTGTAGAATGACTGTTGTTGCGAAGAAGAGAAAAAGAGTAAAATCAGAGAAGAAGACCAAATGGTGGAAGCTAAAGAAGGAAGAATGTTGTGAGAAATTCAGAGAGGAGCTGTTAAAGGCTCTGGGTGGTAAGAAAGAGCTTCCAAGTGACTGGGCTACTACAGCAACAGTAATTAGAGAGACAGGTAGGAAGGTACTTGGTGTGTCATCTGGACAGAGAATGGATGATAAGGAAACCTGGTGGTGGAATAGTGAAGTGCAGGACACCATTCAAAGGAAGAGATTAGCCAAGAAGAAATATGACTGTGAGAGGACTGAAGAGAGGAGACAGGAATATAAGGAGATGGGACGTAGAGCAAAGAAGGAAGTAGCTAAGGCAAAGCTGAGGGCGTACAATGAGTTGTATGGGAGACTGGAAACTAGACAGAGGGATCAGGCTGGAAAGGATGTGCAACAGATTAGGCTTATTAAAGATGGTAATGTTCTAACAAGAGAGGAGGTGTGGTATTGCATGAGGAAATCTGGAGTGGCAGAAAAGTATGTTAGACTGGTACAGGACATGTTTGAGGAGAGCAGGACAGTGGTGATATGTGCAGTAGGAGTGACAGATAGCTTCAAGTTGGAGGTGGGATTGCATCAAGGATCGGCTCTGAGCCCCTTCTTGTTTGCTCTGGTGATGGACCGACTAACAGATGAGGTCAGGCAGGAATCCCCATGGACTATGATGTTTGCAGATGACATTGTGATCTGTGGTGAGAACAGGGAACAGGTGGAAGAGAACTTGGAGAGGTGGAGGTATTCACTTGAAAGAAGAGGAATGAAAGTCAGCCGTAGTAAGACAGAGTACATGTGTGTGAATGAGAGGGAGGCCAGTGGAACAGTGAGGCTACAAGGAGCAGAGGTCACAAAGGTGCAGGACTTCAAGTACTTGGGGTCCACTGTCCAGCAAAATGGGAAATGTGGTAAAGAGGTGAAAAAGAGAGTCCAGGCAGGATGGAGTGGATGGAGAAAAGTTTCAGGAGTGATTTGTGACATAAAGGTGTCAGCAAAGGTCAAAGGAAAAATTAACAAGACAGTGGTGAGTCCAGCTACAGTATATTGTATGGTCTGGAGACGGTGTCATTGACAAAAAGACAGGAGAAAGAACTGGAAGTGGTAGAGATGAAGATGCTGAGGTTCTCCTTAGGAGTGACAAGGATGGATAAGATTATGAATGATATCATCAGAGGTACAACACATGTTGAACAACTGGGAGATAAAGTTAGGGAGGCCAGACTGAGATGGTTTGGACATGTCCAGAGGAGGGACAGTGGTTATATTGGTAGAAGGATGTTAGATATGCAGCTAACAGGAAAAAGACACAGAGGAAGGCCAAAGAGGAGATATATGGATGCAGTTAGAGAGGACATGAGGAGTGAGGACAGAGGATGCAGAGGATAGAGTGAGGTGGAGGAGGATGACTCGCTGTGGCCACCCCTGAAGAGGGAAATGCCGAAAGAAGAAGAAGATATACCGGTAAGCGTCTTCCTGTATGTCCCAGTTTTCCTGCTATTTTTTTCTTTACATATCTATTTATCATAATTTTATATTCGTCTTTATTTAATGGAATTTCATAGTTAATACTTTTAGATTTTACTGCCTGTTTTGCAAGAACGTCTTCTTCCTCATCACCTTCCACTCCCACATGTTCAAGGGTTCAAGGATTCAAGGTTCTTTGTCATTCGCACCCCATGTAGTACATGTGGTGGAACGAAATCATGTACACAGTGGGATCCCAGTTACAGATAAACGATAAAATTAAAAACTAAAACAGTAATAAGATCTAAGCTATGAACTAAGAAAAACAACAACAAAAAACCTAAGCACTAGTAGTACAACAACAATACGCTCAACAGCAGCACAAACATGAGTCTTCCCCCACTGCAATGGGGGCGTTCCACCTGTTCTGGAAACTACTCCAACATTTCAATCACTCTCCTCCCTTGTTAGAACATTGCCATTTCTATTTATACCAACCCTAACCTGTTGCGCATCCTTTCAAGACTGATCCCTCGTTTTTGCCAGTTATACAAGTCCTTATCTCCCTCTTTAGTGTCCAACTTATTTGTTGTGATACAGACATCAAAATAAACACTATAAAAATTGGTTGGTATGCATAAATTTATTTAGATATTTATACTTACAACTGTAGTCTGTGAATGTCATTTATTTTACCAGGAAAAAAGTGTAACAAATGAGTAGGAGTAAATTATTTGATGAGTGTTTTGGAGACAGGTCAAAACTAGTTATGTTAGTTATGTTGTTTGTCACCAGATTCAGACATGTTGGCAGCACGGTGGCACAACTGGTAGAGCTGCTGCCTCTCAGCGAGAAGGTTGCCGGTTCAAATCCCGGTCCGGGGCCTTTCTGGGTGGAGTTTGCATGTTCTCCCCGTGCATGCGTGGGTTTCCTCCGGGTACTCCGGTTTCCTCCCACAGACCAAAAAACATGCTTGTTAGGCTGATTGGTGACTCTAAATTGACCCTAGGTGTGAGTGTGAGAGTGGATGGTTGTTTGGTGTGAGTGAGACAGGTCCCTCTTGTAAATGAGTCCCCGTGACTCAACGAGGCTAGCCTGTATAAATAAAGGTTGAATGAATGTAAAAAGTAAGTTTAAATATATTTGTATGGGTGGATTCTTGCCTATGAGTTCTTTCAAATTACAGTTTTACCCCAGTGTGGATTCTCATGTGTTTGTTTAAACCGGACTTACGGTTAAACATTAGGCCACAAAAATCACAACAAAATGGCTTCTGTCCTGTGTGGATTCTTAAGTGTGCATTTAAATTGCCTTTTTGGGAAAATTTTCGTTCACACAGATGACAAGAAAAGGGCTTCTGTCCTGTGTGGACCATCATATGTTTCTTTAAAGTGCCCTTTTCAGTAAACCTTTGGCTACATTGATCACAACAAAATGGTTTCTGTCCTGTGTGGATTTTCACGTGTTTCATTAAACTGCCTTTTGCTCTAAACGTTTGACTACACAGATCACAAAAAAATTGTTTCTGTCCTGTGTGGGTTTTCATGTGTTTGCTTAAATTGCCCTTTTGGTTAAACTTTTGTTCACACAAATGACAAGAAAAGGGCTTCTGACCTGTGTGGATTTTCATGTGCTTATTTAACCTACCCTTTGCGCGAAACCTTTTTTCACACAGATCACAAGAAAATGGCTTCTGTCCTGTGTGGACCATCACATGTTTCTTTAAAGTGCCCTTTTCAGTAAACGTTTGGCTACATTGATCACAACTAAATGGTTTCTGTCCTGTGTGGATTTTCATGTGTCTGGTTAGACTACTCTTTTCGGTAAACTTTTGTTCACACAGATCACAAGTAAATGGTTTCTGCCCAGTGTGACTTTCAATGTGTCTTTTTAAATTACACTTTTCAGTAAACGTTTTTTCACACAGATCACAAGAAAAGGGCTTCTGTCCTGTGTGGATTTTCATGTGTCTGTTTAGACTACTCTTGTCGGTAAACTTTTGTACACACAGAATACAAGAAAATGGCTTCTGACTTGTGTGGATTTTCATGTGATAATTTAACCTACCCTTTGCACGAAACCTTTTTTCACACAGATCACAAGAAAAGGGCTTCTGTCCTGTGTGGATTTTCATGTGATTATTTAACCTACCCTTTGCGTGAAACCTTTTTTCACACAGATCACAAGAAAAGGGCTTCTGTCCTGTGTGGATTTTCATGTGATATTTTAAACTGCTCTTTTCAGTAAACCTTTTTTCACACAGATCACAAGAAAAGGGCTTCAATACATTTTCGTTGTGGACAATGTTCACAATTGACTCAGAGGCCCTGCTGGCTGAAGACTCCCAGGCTTCATCTGTGTGTTCAGTTTTTAACCCAAAGTCTGAAAAAAGTTTCATCTGAGACTCAGGATTGTTCACATCATTATCCTCTTCATCATCTTCACTAACTTCAGTTTCTGAAGAATCAGAATCTCTATAAACATTTAGATCTGGGTTTTTTGTATAATTTTCTCCTTCACCAGTTGATGATTCTATGTGGTCACCTGAGCTGCTGGTTGGAAGATCACTGACTTCAACTTGGTGTTGATGAAGCTGTGAGAACAGAGGTTTATCTTCATCATCCTCACTCTTAAAATGAACTGCAGTTAATGAAAAGCTGGTGACATCTGTCTTCTCCTTCATACTGAGCTGCTCTGCTCCCAAATTGATCCACAGTTCCTCCTCTTCCTCTTTTATGTGGAGACAATTTGTGTCCTGCTGGTACACATCAGGACACTGTTCTTCAGCTTCTTCTTCTTTAATCAGCACTGACTTCTGAACATCTGCAGGAACCACTGGAACACATGTAAAATACAGTAAGGAGAACAGTCGCTTTATAGTCACATATACTGCACATGATGTTTACTGCTCAGATCACAAAGTTATTTTTTCTCCTCCAAACAGGTTCCAGTGCTAGAGTCAAAAGAGTGCTTAGCCCCAGCTCTTTCTCTTTACAACACTTCAAGCTGTGGCTTTAGCACCCCACCAACTCAGCACAAACTGTTTAAATGTGTAAGATGAGTGTAAATAAATTTTATGAGTGTGTTTGAGACATAAAATGTTTCTCAGTCAAAACTATTGAAAGTATGTTGTCCATCACCAGATTCAGGCATGTAAAAAAAAAATACAATTTAATATATTTGTGTGTGTGTGTGTGTGTGTGTTTGTGTGTGGCTTCTTGCCTATGAGTCCTTTCAAAGTACTTTTCCCCCAGTGTGGATTCTTGTGTATTTGTTTAAATTAAATTAAATTCAGTTAATTTAAATAGCACCAAATCACAACAAAGTTGTCTCAGGGCACTCTACAGGAACATTCACATAGAAAAGCCAATTAGTAAAGTTCTCTATCTAAGGAAGCCAGCAGACTCTAATCTCCACTTCGTCACAGTCTCCCATCCTGAGCAAGCACAATGGCAACGGTGGAAAGGAAAAACTCTTTTAAAAGGAAGACACCTCCAGCAGAACCAGGCTCAGGACAAGCGGCCATCTGCTTTGACCGGCTGGGTTTCAGAAGACAAGAAGGAGATGCAAACGAATACAGAATGGTAAGTCCAGAAAAACACATGTCAATGATAGAAAAAAAAATTACAAATACAAAACAGGATGAGCAGACTAAGTAAAGACGGTAGCAGAGTGAAAGATGTGGTCAGTTTGTCCTCCAGCAGTCTAATGCCCCTTTTCCACAGTGATAGTGCGGATCAGGTAAGCTCGGTTCACTACGGTTTTGAGCGCTTTTCCTCCAGTACTTCTTAGCTGATTCACCCCCATTTTTTGTCCTTCTTCTCAAGGGGTCCAAGTGAGCTGAGCAGACACAAAAACGTGGCGTCAGAACACTGTCAGTCATTGACTGGTCAGTGGAAGGAGTCACTGGATCTTTAAGAAAACTTTTCACCGATCTGCCATTTGTAATTACTTGGAACTCGGAGCAGCGGCTGGACCTATTTTTAAGATTTTAAAAACAATAATGACAACAACTCGTTCTAACGCTGAAGTGCAGGCGTTTTTTGTGCTTGGTGGCCGACGACAAAATTCAGAGCGAGCTAGATGGACCTCCGCCAGACTCCCCGGTCCTCTCCATCGGAGTTTCGAGATGTGGACTTGTAGAAGACCTTTGCAACAGCAACAGAATAGTAATGGGTCTTTAAACAGGATTTGAAAACCGAGAGGGAGAGGGGGCATGTCTGACGAGCAGAGGTAACTCGTTCCAAAGTCTTGGGCCTGCTACAGAGAAGGCCCTGTCACCTCTGCGTTTAAGACGAGTTCCTGGAACTGTTAAAAGTACCTGGTCTGCTGACCTCAAAGCACGTGGTGGGACATACAACTGTAGCAAATCAGAGAGATACTGTATGCGGGGGCGAGACTGTTCAGTGATTTGTAGACATACAGGAGAATTTTGAACTGGATTCGAAGATGAACCGGTAGCCAGTGCAGGGAGGCCAAGACTGGTGTAATGTGCTCTTTTTTGCCTGTACTGGTTAAAAATCGGGCTGCTGTGTTCTGGACCAGTTGTAATCGTGCAATGGTGGTCTGACTGATACCAAACAGGAGCCAATTGCAGTAATCAAGCCTAGATGTGATAAATGGGTGAATTACTGTCTCCAGGTTATTCTTGGATAATATGGGCTTCAGCTTAAGACAGTCGCCTCAGCTGGAAAAAACAGGATTTATCGATCATATTTACATGTGAAGAGTTTAAGAAGTATTAATGTTTTTCTGACTAAATGTTTATCAATTTTTATGTTAAGAATTAATGCTTAATTCAACACTTGTGAGAAAAAACATTTTAGTTTAGTGTCAAGATGTTTCATTAAAGCCTTGAAGAGGGGGGGGGGTTGTGTGGCTTTGCTTCAAAGGTCCAGAGTTTCTTTGAAGGATAGGGGCCCAATCCTTCTCGAAAGACTGGTCTTTGATGAAGTGAATGCATATCACCCATCCTACTTCAAGCCTGGCAGTTCTTCTGAAAGAGAGTTAGGCAAATAATGTGTTTCCATGTATCTCATAGCCAAGTTTGTAAGATGTTGATGAGCACAGCTCAGCAATTAAGGACAAACTGACCTTGTAGCTGATAGATGAAACAGAAAGCTTTTTGGCACCGCTTTAAAAACAAGTTTGATTGAAAACATGTTTGATAAGAGTGAGTGAAGTCATGTACTCCACAAAGGTATAAATTAAGAAGCGCTCAGATAAACAATTTGAGGTCTGCCGTGGTCCTGATCAGATGCTTCGGCGGCGTTGACAAGATTCTCATCTGAGTTGAAAGTGGCCTCCCAACTCGTGTCACATGGTGAGATTTTAAACGTCAATGTTTTGAGTTTGTGTGCTGTTTAATTTCTGTGGCGGAGTTACTGACACATTTCTCTAGCAGATAACAGTTTGTGTATCGGAACATGTATGTTTTTACTTTTTTCTGTCACAAGACTTCTTTAATAAATATCCATTATTTTTAATTAAGTCTGTTTGTTTTCTTCCAAACCAGTGAGTGTGCCCACCTTTCACGAATCAAAAAAGATGATAAAACATTAACCATTTGGGTTGATCAATTATTTCATAGAACATTAATGGCGACGAGGATGGGATATGAAAGGATACACACTGGCTGTTTGGAAGGAAAAAAGGAAAAGTGTGAAACTGTGTTCTTGGAAGCGGGTGGGATTCCCGTTGTTTGTGAAGCAGGGATGTGATTCCCTTGTTGTTTTGGAAGCGGATGAGAGATTCCCGCTGTTGAGGGCTGATAAGTTTGGATCAGCGTTTTGGGGACGCCTTAAGCTGCTGACCGATTCTTTGAGCTGAAGTGTAACAGAAGATTTGGAACCAGGGTAAAAACCCTTGTTAGAGTTTTGTGGATCTGAAACAAGTATTTTTGCCAGGGTGAAAAAAGATAGAAAAATAACCCTTGTTGTGATGTCTGGTGATTTATTTTTGATAGCTCAGTGAAGTAAAAAAAAATGAAGAGAAGCAGCGCTTCTCTGTGTGTGTGTGTGTGTCTGTGCAGCCGCGTAGAAGAGGATTGTTGAATTTTGATAAGGAATAGAGCTTGTTAAGGAATTTCTGCAGATGAGAAAGTTGGAAGTTGTCCAAAAAGTTAGAGTAATGTGTGTGAGAGCAGATAAAGAGGAAGTTTTAAAAAAGTGCAGCTTGAAGGAAAGCGTCAGGGTGTGCACATGCAAGTGTGTTTTGGGTGCTGAGTTGGTCAGTTGTAGTGAGGAACGCATGAGGAAGAGTGTGTCTCATCTGCCATGAGTAAAGTGTGTGTGTTTGGAGAATGTGCGTGTGTACAGCAGCTTCCGTTCCCTCTGTTGTGAGTAAAAATGTGGAAGGACGGGGGTCAGCCTGTGGTGGACGTGGTGAGACAGCAGCAGTCTGACTTAGATTTAAAAGTTGATAATGGAGGAACGGGAGGAGATGTTGGGGACTGAGCGGAGGTCAGGAGACAGTAAAAGGTGGAAAATAGAGATGCAAAGAACGGAGTAGTGGAGGAAAAATTGCAGAACAGGGAGGAAAAGTCAGCTCTGAGGAGGTTGAAATATAGTGTTTGGGACGAGGGAGAATGAGGTCATTAGGGTCAGAACAGTGAAGCAGAAAAAAAAGGAAGAGACAGGTTGTTTGAGCTTGAAGTTTGCAGGGTTTTGATGAATTAAACAGGTCAAGCCCAGAAATTAGGATTACAAATTGGTCAACAGGTGACATTAGAAATTTATTGGAAGAATCAGACAGTGAATAAAAAAAAGGAAGAGGGGTTTTAAATTTTTTCCCCCCCTTTCTCCTCCTCCAAGTTTAAGGAATGAACCTTTTATCTGAAAGATCACTAATTTCTGTCATTCTATCTCAGTCTTTTGCTTTTTTTCAAGAGCTTGATGTCGTGGTGTGTCGTTGTCTGTCTGATGGGACGGACTGAGGACGCGCAGAGGACGACGGGGAGGAAAACGTCTGAGGGTGGTGGCTTGTCGTCTGCTGGGTCGCTTCATAGCTGCTGCAGAGCTGCTGCCTGTCCAGCGCAGCTGAGGATGGGTGTTCGTGCTCATCTGTGATGTGTTGCTGATGACCACACCTCTGAAAAACGAGACGTGTCCTGATGAGGACAGTTGGGGTCTTTGCCACGAGATGAACCTTGTTAAGGAGACAGGACGGCTTCAAATGTCCTGTGGGTCGGTCCTGCTGGTAACAAGTGTGGGCAGAGCGTGGGCAGAGCAGTGGTGACTGGCGCGTGTAACGTTCCAGTGCAACGACCTTGTGCATCGACCTTTAAGGTGTGCGAGTTGTTCCAGAGGGTGGAGCCACAAGATCCATCGTGAAGTGACTAAGTTGGGAACATTCTTTATTGTTCTTTGAGTTTTTATTTTGTTTTATTTTACCTGAAGTGATAAAATCTGAAATGAGGAAATGTGATTTGTTTTTAAGATGTGCTATAAACAGGAATAGGTTTTATCTGGACAGTAAAATCGTCCTTAAAAAGTAACTAGGTGCCTTTTTAAAGGATGTATGTGTTGTATGCTTGTGGGAGTACGGACAACAAGACTTATTGATTGATAAATTGGCAATTCTGCTTTGCAGTCACCCTGGACCCTTTGTTGCGCAACAAACGGGCCCATAAGTGCCGAAACTTGTGTTCTGTGTCTGACTGTCCATTTGAAAGTGTTAAAGGGAAAGTTTTACAGCGGTTTAAACTAATAAAGTTAGTTACATATGGTTTAAAACTAATAAAGTGAGAATGTGCAGTATCCCTCCTTTACTTTTGTATTTTAGTGCTTTGTTTTGTAGGAAGGATCATATAATTAGATTAGTTTGTAACACTGTATTAGAAATGTCCCATGAGGTGACAAGGAAAAATTTTCAAAATTAGTCAAAAAATCTTAAGGTGGAATGAAGAGTTTAAGAAGTATTAATGTTTTTCTGACTAAATGTTTATCAACTTTTATGTTAAGAATTAATGCTTAATTCAACACTTGTGAGAAAAAACATTTTAGTTTAGTGTCAAGATGTTTCATTAAAGCCTTGAAGAGGGGGGGAGGGGTTGTGTGGCTTTGCTTCAAAGGTCCAGAGTTTCTTTGAAGGATAGGGGCCCAATCCTTCTCGAAAGACTGGTCTTTGATGAAGTGAATGCATATCACCCATCCTACTTCAAGCCTGGCAGTTCTTCTGAAAGAGTTAGGCAAATAATGTGTTTCCATGTATCTCATAGCCAAGTTTGTAAGATGTTGATGAGCACAGCTCAGCAATTAAGGACAAACTGACCTTGTAGCTGATAGATGAAACAGAAAGCTTTTTGGCACCGCTTTAAAAACAAGTTTGATTGAAAACATGTTTGATAAGAGTGAGTGAAGTCATGTACTCCACAAAGGTATAAATTAAGAAGCGCTCGGATAAACAATTTGAGGTCTGCCGTGGTCCTGATCAGATGCTCGGCGGCGTTGACAAGATTCTCATCTGAGTTGAAAGTGGCCTCCCAACTCGTGTCACATGGTGAGATTTTAAACGTCAATGTTTTGAGTTTGTGTGCTGTTTAATTTCTGTGGCGGAGTTACTGACACATTTCTCTAGCAGATAACAGTTTGTGTATCTGAACATGTATGTTTTTACTTTTTTCTGTCACAAGACTTCTTTAATAAATATCCATTACTGTATTTTTAATTAAGTCTGTTTGTTTTCTTCCAAACCAGTGAGTGTGCCCACCTTTCACGAATCAAAAAAGATGATAAAACATTAACCATTTGGGTTGATCAATTATTTCATAGAACAACATGACTGTTGAGTTTCATGGAAGGATCCATTATCACTCCTAGATTTGTGACTTTTTGTTTTGCAGACAGGGCTAGACCAGAAAGGTCGATGCAATGGTTAGAGATTGTATCATTGGGAAGGAACAACATGGCTTCAGACTTCTTATCATTCTTCAGACTATATTTCCAAGTTAAATAAAATTCTTCAATGTAAGTGGAGCGCCATTTTCGCTCCTGGTTTCTAGATGTCTGCTTTAAGGTACCTAACTAGATATTATAAGAATTTTATTCTTCATCTGCTTCCTTTCATTTTAAATCTGTTTTTTTTTTTGCTTTCTATACATGTTTTGAATTTGTTGCTTTGTGTTTTAAATTTGAAATGAATAAATTACATACAATACAATACAATAACTCAGAATTGAACCAAGGAGCTAATCTCCTCTGATTAAAAAATAAATAAATAAATCTCTGATTGATTACTTTCTTTTTCAACAGAGCAATTTTATCAAGTAAGGTTTGTAATGAAGTTGTAAAATTATCAACAAGATCATCTAAGTCACTGTTCTCTAATGTATTACTCTGCAAGACAGAGGAAAACATTGATGAAAGAGAGACATTGATGGAAGAGAGTCTTTAAATTTGGTTACATTTTCTGATAAACACCTGCTAAGATTAAATTGACTGTGTAGTCATGTAATGTAATTTCAAAGGTAATTAAAAAATGGTCAGACAGAACAGAATTTTGATGTACAGTATTACTAAATCCTTAAAGGTATTGTGACATGATGTTGGAACTATGCATAAAGTGGCACAACATATATACGTTGTATCATTCAACTATGTTCGTTTTTACAAGCAAAATGATAAATCAATGAACATTTGTTTCAAAGTGATTTTAAACTTGGCGCCGTGTTTCGTCACGGGAAATCCGGGTACTTTCGCATGCGACGTCATGTGACGTAGGGACATGAAGTTCAGTATGCGGCCGCTATCAGAACGCAGTTTCATTGTCTTCAAGTTCGCCTTTTTTTTTTGTATAACTTGAAAAATGCAGGTACGTTGTGTCGCATTTGAGTGTTCTAATATCGCCAGTGAACAAGTGAGCCTTTTCACTTTCCCAAAAGATGAAAAACTTCATCAAGAATGGACAAAACAAGTCCCCCTCGCTCACTGAATGGTAAGACTCAAATAAATACAGCTGCAGACCTACATTATAACCAGCTGTTTCTTGTTCATCACTCGAACTAACTTCGGCTTCCCAAACTGAAGACAAATCGCTCAAATCTTCACTTAAATTGCTTAATTCCTCTGTTTCTATATTCTCTGCCATTGTTATTTACAATGTGCGTCCATTACATTGCGTCATAAAAATGCGTCGGCGTTTGACCCCTCCTTTCTCTACCCAAAAACTGTGACGCACTGCAGAGTTACGTTTATTAAAAAATACTTTTATATATTAATTATTCGAAGCATCTGTGTACAAATCAAAGCTGAGTAGCTCCTCTTTATAAAATGTCTGTTTTAGCATATTCACAATACCTTTAATCTCTATGCCATGTCAGAACAAGGTCAAGAGTGTGATGATGAGAGTGAGTAGGTGTTCAGACATTTTGGGTAAAACCAATTGACTTGTTAAATTATTAAAGGCTATGCTTAAGCTATCACTTTCTACATCTAAATGAATATTGAAATTACCCATTATTGACTTTATCAGTATTTGGTAGTAAATCAGTTAAGAATTCTGAGAATTCAGACAAAAACAGAGTAAGCGCCTGGTGGACGATATATAACAATTAATAAAAGTGGCATTTCTGATTTCCATTTTGGATGAGAAAGACTGAGAGACAACGATTCAAAAGGAATCATAATAAATAACTGGTTTGACAATAATCAATAATCCTGACTGAAAACTAGAAGCTATTCCTCTATTAATTTTTGAAACATGAACATAAAATGTACATTAAAACATCAAAAAATATTAAAAAGAAAAAGAAAAACAAACAAAAATAAAATACAGAACACAAGGCTGGTGCACCCCCCTCCCCCCAGAGAACCGTGGACCGCAAATGGTACGACACATCCAAAAAAATAAAGAAAGCATGTCTGTAATTGCTTCCGTTGGTGTGGAACAGACAATCAAGCAAAACAACAACAAAAAGAAATAACATAAGACAGAGCAATGTAATTTTAGGTCGTTGTAACACCCTTTAGTGAGTCCCAAAAGCTGTCCCAATCTTTATCTCTGGTCCCCTTCAAATTACTGAGCATGACCTCATATGAAGCTGCTTCAGTCATTGATTTAATCCAGTCATTGATTTCGGGACGTTTTGTGGTCTTCCAATGTCTTAAGATGA